>CM077445.1:17009321-17059321 GCA_039654765.1 Mylopharyngodon piceus
CATCTAAATGTATTAAATATTAGAAATTTTGTCTTGCAACTAACTGAAATAAAATAAGGTTAAGCTGAAATACTAAAATTGCTAAAACTAAAACTGAAATAAAAAATATACATACATACATACATACATACATATATATATATATATATATATATACACACACACACACACAAACAAAAAAAAGAATACAAATTACAAAACGTATAACAATAGTACTCAAATTTAAACTAAAATTAAAATGACAATATCAAAATAAAACCTAATTCAAAATATATTTATAAAATATTATTATAGTATATAAATAATAGCACTTTTACTTAAAGATAAATGTACTTAAAAAAACAAAAGTAGAATTAATTATATATTTTGCAAAGGATTATAAATATTTTTTGCCCCATTGGCATATAGTTTTTTTTCTTGTTGGAAGCAAAAATCAAATCAAATAACAAAATGTTATGACAAATGCTTAAAACAAGACAATTTTATGCTTAAAACAAGAAAAAACTATTTATCAATATTTATCAATTAACAATCTAAATATAGTCTAAGAAAATTTAATTTTTTTTTAACTAAATTCAAGTGATTTTACTGGAAAATAAGTCAAAAATACTGAATAAGAAAATGTTTTGTTACAGTGCACAATTATTTTATGCAATTTACTAATAAAAATAAATAATTTACTGTAATTAGGGATTCAAGATGGTTCTCTAATTATTGCAATATGATCCATTTCTTGACTTCTATGGCCCATAATTGCTCTTAAAACATCTGATATCCCTTACAAAAATGCACCATTGTTACTATAGTTTATGCCAAAGTACTACAGTTATATTTACTACTGTGAACCATAGTAATTCACTAAATCAAATAGTGTATGAAGCTTTCAGATTCTTTTTGCCATGTTGTTTTATTTCATTTATGATGACAATGGTGATTAATATCCATTTACCACAATTTTACTGTAATAATAACTTGGTAGATGTTTGTAAGGAATATGGCTTGATTGTGTTGAATATACAGAGTTATGCATATGATTAAATCTGCTGAGTCAATAGGGGGCGCTGCGCAACAACTGAAGCCTGAATGATTGTCGAAAGGAAAGACCTGGAGCTGAACCCACTCAGAACAAAAGAAAAAGATTTCAGTGACCAAACAGGACCCTAAAATCATATATCTGTGATTCAGCAGAGTAAACGTCCGCCTCACCCGAAGATAGTCGAGCTCGAGCAATGGTCGGTGAATCAGGAGGCGGAGCTGGAACAGTCAGGTAATTGTTCATCTGTGATATCTGAAAGTAGGGAGAGAACCTTCAACGGTGACATCTATTGTGATTAATAAAGCACATTCCAGCTATCAATGACTCTTTTGTGTCAGCTGAGATGAGTAATTTATATACTGCCAATATACATATATAATAGAGTATAACAATTGAGATGCACAAAATTGCTGAAATTAAAATAGAATGAATTAATAAGGCTATCGATAGATTTTGGAAACGACACAACTTCTCTAATCAACTAACACTGATAATCTCATATCCAATGATGAATCATTCAATCGTTAACGTCAAACCTTCTTTTCCAGCTCTATCATTTTCTTCCGTTTGATGAGGATGTCGTTCCAGCCGTCCTCATACGGATCCGCCACCAGTGTGTGTCTGTTGTACGAGCGCAGCTGAAAATACAGAAGACAATCCAGTTTGATCCAAGTTAATCTCATGAATGAATTAAATGCAAAAAAGCCTTGTTTGAGGATCGGCAGTGAAGTGCTGACGCTCACTCTCTGGCGGGTCTTCTGCAGGTTTGTGCGCAGAATCTTCCTGATCTCTTCCTCACGGGCCTTGGAGAGCTGCGGAAGAGCTCGGTCCTGAGGAAGCTTCTTGGGATGGATGTTCCTGGAAAACAAAATGAAAAACAAATTTTTGCAAAGTAAAATAATACCTGTAGTTTGCCTTTTTTTTTGCCAAATAATTTTGTCAGATAAATACCTTAACCAAGTTTAGTGTTTTGTTCTTCCCTCATACTTAAAATATATATTTTTTAAAAATATATACAATCTTTTCCTCATATTTTGGTGGTTTATTTGAACTTGTAGAGACATTAAAAAACAAACATCCCTCTCCGGACATCACTTTGGGCCAAAATTCCACACATTCTCCATCCATTCTATAAAAACAGATTCCATACATTCCACACATTATCTGTGCAATGCTTTATATAAATTCTTTCACATTCCATACATTCCATATATTGCATGCATTCCACACATACTCTAAAGCATGCATATTATTAATTCCACACATTCTCCTTTCATTCTATGAGAATTCTCTGAAACATGCTAAAATCTTTCTTTAAATTCAAAGCACATTCCACACTTTCTATATGCATTCTACACAATTCCATATAATCTATTCCATAAATTCTGAAACAAATCCTGATGAAGGTCAGGTGGGCACTCACTGCATGGAGACGGTGGACGGCATGGCAGAAGGCAGCTTGGATCCGCCGCCACTCTCCACCAGCTCGATGGCCTGCTTCATCTCCATCTTGTGGTAGAAGGCGATCAGCTGAGGTTCTCTGGAGCGCTCACCTGCTATCAGGCACTTCTTCACGTACTTCTTATTGAAACGGTTCAGTCTGGAAATGAGAAGGAAATGGTGAGTCTTTTGATATGATCGCTAGAGGGTTATCTTTATTTTTTGCAGAAGTCAAGATAACAAACCCCTGCCCTCAGCAGCATCATCAGTGGCAGAGGAAACACTAAAAGTGTGTCTGAAATCAATGTGGTACTGTTGAGACGGGCACACACACACCTTTTATATTTTATATATATATATATATATATATATACACCAAGATGATGTGTGATTCATAAGAACAATTTGAATCCCTTGACATCCAGCATGTTTTTGTAACATTGCATTAAATGGCCCAAATTACTTGTGCTTCTCCTTCTCTGATCCCAAATTTAATCCTAAAACTCACTTTCTCTGCAGCAACAAAAACAGCAAAGTATATAAGGATGAAAAGTCTGTGAACTCGACCAAATAAACTAAAATCATGTCTGATTTCAATGGCCAAACATCACTGACACCACTCATTCAAAAACAGATCACATCTAAATTCTTCATCAATCATCAAGACCAGACGTAGGAGTCATTATGATTTCATATACAATTCAAATAATCACAAAATTTGACTTTTTGAGTTTTATACGTACTTGTCCTTCCAGTGATGATGTCCATAATGTCCGCAGATATCCTCAATGCCAGTTAGCAGATGGTCCAAAAACTAAAGACAACAAAATGAAAATGTACTCGCTATTAAATAAACATAAACGACAATGTCTGGCAATAATAAAGCTTCAGCTGAATATGATGTTGACAGTGAGCAATAAAGTGGACAGCAGAGAGATTTCAGCCAGTCACTCAAAGCATTAAAGATGATGAGATGCTCATGCAAATGGGTGTTTCCATAGCAACAATCAGTTTTATAAGTGGTGAATAAATGCCAATTTGTGGGCAAAATGTTCTGCTCTGAGTTTTCTGGAGTGGATCCAAGCTCATGTCTGCATACAAACCACATCCTGCTTTTTCTGAAGAACATTCACATTAAACTCATGAGGATGGAGACTTTGTAAACATTTAAATTCATATTTATGTGAGTGTGTGTATAATTATATATATATATATATATACATATACACACACACGTAAATATGATATATATATATATATATATATATATATATATAGTCAAACCAAAATTTATTCAGACACCTTATACATTTCATTCATTAATTCAGTTTATTCACTATAGTTTAAAAAATGGTAATAAAATATGACAAGATCTCAGAGTTAAACTGTGTCAGAAAAAATTAATCTTAATTATGTCAGATAACACTAAAGCAAAACATGGTCAGGTCAAAGTGTCTGAATAATTTTTGGTTACAAATTTGTATCAATTTTACTGGTAGTCCACTGTATGAAGAATTTTTGGGTATAATATGTCACAATTTACTTTATTTTGCTATACTCACTTACATAAATGAACTACAGTGTCCTGCACCGACTAGTAAAAATATAGCAAAAATATCCAAAATGTCTAAATAATTTCTGGTTTGACTGTATATAAATTCTTGATGGCGTTTCTCTTTAGATTCTCATGAATGCATTTACCATTACAGTTTTACAGTCATTTTTTACTTCAATTTACTTTTAAATCAGCATAAATAATAATGAAAATGTATTTTGCATTATGCATTTGTTGCATTTGCATTAATAATTACATTTTTTCTGCATTATGGTAAAAATAATGTGCTTAACTCTCATGAAATTAATATCACATTGTAAAAAAAAAAAAATCATAGTGGTCCTAAAAATGGGCTTTATTTTCTTTATGCAAAATATAATCGAATGAATGAATGACTCAATGACTTAGATATTAACGGCACCTACTGGCAGTTTTATATTAATAAAAAATGTTGAATAAAATCAAATCTTTCTTTCTAAAGCTACTTTTTTTAATGTCTATTTGATGCTTTTCTCATTTAACACAACAATGACTTTTAATTATCTTTTGGGGGTAATTTTTTAAGCCAAATTTGATGTGTTTTTAATTTGCAATTAATTAGATTAATTAATTGCCACATCGTGGATGTGACGATTTGCAGGGGAACACGGAAGCAGGCAGAGAAGAGGATCCACGTGCAGTTTACAATTTATTCCAGTAATCCATAAAATAGACAAACACAGGAAACAGTAAACACGAGGGAAACACCAGGAGTCCAAGAACACAGGAATACATGCACAAATTCAATGACTGACAAACACAAGTGAGACACAAGCACTACTTATACACTGGAACAAACAAGCTTAACAAAGTAACAAGGGGGCGTGGTCCAATAAGTGTCCATGGTAACAAACAAGGGAACGGCAGCAGAGAAACAAGAGGTGAACATAACAGTGAAGACAGGGGACACAGGCAGGGATCATGACATAGCCCCCCCCCTCAAAGGAGCAGCTTCCAGATGCTCCCAACAGTCATAAAAGTCCAGGAGGGAGGCGGAACGGAGGCGGACCAGGGGGCGGGATGGAGGGCCAGGTCCATGGAGAGGAAGAAGGCCTGGAGACTGAGGCTGGGCAGATGGCCAGAGTGGACCAGGAGGAACAGGCGGCCAGTGCGGAGCAGGCTGGACAGGCAGCCAAGGCAGAGAAGACTGAACAGGTGGGCAGGGCAGCGCAAGCTGAGCAGGCGGCCAGACAGACATGCTTGAAGACCCCCGCGGTGGAGCAAACGACCACCACAGCAGTTCAGACAGGCTTGAAGACACCCACGGCGGAGCAGAAGACCACCACAGCAGATCTGGTAACACTGGGAACCAACATGGCTGAACAAGAGAAACTGAAACATGAAGCACAGAGAGGTTAGCATTGGCCACTAGGGCCATAACAGGGCAGGCAGGGAGCTCAGAAAAGCCCTCCAGGTCTATGACTGGAATGTCCTCTCTGGTTGTGTTGAGGAAGGCAGACAGTTCTGGTACGACCTCTGCGGTCATGTCGAGGCAGACAGGAACCCCAGGGGCCACCTCTGTAGTCACATCAGGGCAGACAGGGAACTCAGGGACGACCTCCGTGGCCGTAACAGGGCAGACAAGGAACTCAGGGACCACCTCCATGGTCGTTTCAGGACAGACAGGAAACTCAGGGACGACCTCCGTGGTCGTGTCAGGGCAGGGAACTCAGGGGCAGGAGTGGCCACGGACTCATGGGATGGAGCAGGCTCTGGAGCGGACTCATGGGCTGGAGCGGGCTCTGGAGCGGATTCATGGACTGGAGCGGGCTCAGGGACTGGAGCTTGGCTGAGGGCTCAGGCGTGGCAGCCAGCTTGGCTGAGGGCTCAGGCGTGGCAGCCATCTTGGCTGAGGGCTCAGGCGTGGCAGCCATCTTGGCTGAGGGCTCAGGCGTGGCAGCCATCTTGGCTGAGGGCTCAGGCGTGGCAACTACAGGGCAGGAGGGTACATTTAAAACAGGACATGCTGGTGACAAAAATGGGCCAAGCTCCGTGGCCATCGGAGCTTGTTGTGTCCTGCCCCCCCCAAAAAAAATGTTTAGGGGTAGGTTCCTCATTAACCTCCCCCACAGTATAGGGTGAGCCAACAGAGAGCAGTGCAAAATCCAGAAATTCAACGAGTGACCCTCGAGGACCATTACTGATCAAATAGTCTTGAGGTGGTTTGTTTAATCCATGACAGAAGAAATCAATGAGAGCAAAGTCAGGCAGGTCAGATAAATGTGCAATGTCCAGAAACGTTTTGGTGTGGCCCTCGAGGGTACGGTTACCCTGACGTAAGCAGACGAGATGTACTGCTGGATCCATTAGTGGTCAGTCGTTCTGTGACGATTTGCAGGGGAACACGGAAGCAGGCAGAGAAGAGGATCCACGTGCAGTTTATAATTTATTCCAGTAATCCATAAAATAGACAAACACAGGAAACAGTGAACACGAGGGAAACACCAGGAGTCCAAGAACACAGGAATACATGCACAAATTCAACGACTGACAAACACAAGTGAGACAATGACAAATGCAGAACAGTTAGTTCATGCGTTCATGACCTCAAGGCTAGATTACTGTAACGCTTTACTGGGTGGTTGTCCTGCTCGCTTAATAAATAAACTACAGCTTGTACAAAATGCAGCAGCTAGAGTTCTTACTAGAACTAGGAAGTATGACCATATTAGCCCGGTTCTGTCAACACTACATTGGCTTCCTGTTAAACATCGTATAGATTTTAAAATCTTGCTAATTACTTACAAAGCACTAAATGGTTTAGCTCCCCAGTACCTGAGCGAGCTCTTAATGCATTATAGTCCATCACGTCTATTGCGATCTCAGAATTCAGGCCAGCTGATAATACCTAGAATATCAAAATCAACCGCAGGCGGTAGATCCTTCTCCTATTTGGCACCTAAACTCTGGAACAATCTTCCTAGCATTGTTCGGGAAGCAGACACACTCTGTCAGTTTAAATCTAGACTAAAAACACATCTCTTTAACCTGGCATACACATAACATGTTATCAATTTATGTTTTCAAATCCGTTAAAGGATTGTTAGGCTGCATAAATTAGGTCAGCCGGAACCAGGAACACTTCCTATAACACCAGATGTACTCGTTACATCAGAAGAAGAATGGCGTCTACGCTAATATTAGTCTCTCTGTATCCCGAGGTTTACCGTAGTCAGCCGGATCCGGGCCGTATCCAGGTGAGATCGAGGACCTGCGCCTTGACACGACGAAAACGCAGCCCCGAAGTGTCAGCAGAGATTGTGTCAACTAGATCATCCGCTGTGAAGGCCTCATCGACACGACAGCCAGTGGCACAGATCCTCAACAAACCGCCCCATACCGGCGTGATGAATACGATCTTCGACTAAATGGAACTGGAATAAATACTTTGACTGTTGCGATCCCAATCGGACTTATGAAAGCTGCCTGAATCATAATCATGCACTGTTCGCTGTTGGCCAGAGGAGAACAGGCAAGCCTGACTGAGCCTGGTTTCTCCCAAGGTTTTTTTTTCTCCATTATAACACCTGTTTGCCACCTTTCAGTACAGTTCGGTATGTGCTATGTTCAGTAAAAAATAGGACAATTTTCAAATAAAGATAAAGAAAATAAAAACAAATAATCTAACTACAAGAAACAGCACAAATAAATACATGAGAGCTAAGATACAAATAAAATAAACAATGCTTTCTAACTTTCTAACAGCTTTCAGGTACAGAAATTGACTAAAGTAATCAAATATAAAATAACACTGCATATAAACTTCTTTGAATAGTTGAATAAAGATGAAACATTATTGAAGTTACAAAAGCTATTCAGTCAAGAGTGATTTCTTCGTCCTTTGTCGTTCGATTAACATTAAAACACATAGAGCAGGAATATTAGACAGCTGTCCCTTTAAGATATAATTCAAAGATCCAGTACACTGATACTGATACACATGCGTTGTCTGTCTCGTTTTTCTCTTAAGACATAACCTACTATGTTTGTTAGGATACTCGCTAAGATGGGCATGTTGGCATAATTTTTGTGAATTTGTCCGTTTAGGTGCAAGACTTGAAAGAGAATTTGCGCGCTGTGACGCGGCTCTCCATGTATGAGCGCACACAAATCGCGCAAGTTCTCTTTCGTGTCTTACGGATGAATGTTTAAATTGGCAAGGTTAAAATGAGTTTAGTTTAAACACAGATAGCAACGTGAGCTGTTCAGGTCTCACCTGCACTTGCGCGCTATCAACACCCGGGTGATGACGGCATAAGTGACTGGTTATAGAGCTTTCGGCACGTCATTGAACATTTGTTTACAACAAGTGACTGTTTTGTCCATGTTCTTTTGATCATCACTGTTGTAACATATTGGGAAACCAGAATGCATATCCATCGACTGAAACATACATTAGCCGAATACGTCTGTCTGTTTTGCACGTTGTTTTCAACAAACCATATTATAGATGCGTTGTCAGATTTGGGATGAACCGCGGTGCAAGCGCGTGCCGAACCGTGGGTGGAGAACCGAATGGTTCGATTTTTTACAACGAACCGTCCCACCCCTACCAGTTATCACTGAAAAGCTGCTTTGACACAATCTGCATTGTAAAAAGCGCTATATAAATAAAGATGACTTGACTTGACAAGCACTATTTATACACTGGAACAAACAAGCTTAACAAGGTAACAAGGGGGCGTGGTCCAATAAGTGTCCATGGTAACAAACAAGGGAACGGCAGCAGGGAAACAAGAGGTGAACATAACAGTGAAGACAGGGGACACAGGCAGGGATCATGACAGTGGATTAAAAAAAAATTGAATCGCTTGACAGCCCTAAATATATAAAAAAAAAAATATATATATATATATATATATATATATATATAAAATCAAGTTACTATTTCTGTACACACAGTACAGAACACATAATAAACATGCTTAAGAACATACATCATAGAAAAATGTTTTGTTTTGTTTTTTTTCATTTTACGGTGAAATATGACCTGGAAATATTCTGGACCGATTTCATGAGATTCATCTGGTCACTTGGTATTAAAATGTTCTGATTCTTGTCATTTTAAAAGTATCAAGCTGCATTTCTGTATGAAATTGTGACTGTACCAGCAAACAACCAGCAGGTGGCGCTCAAACACCTTCAGCAGTAGGACTGGATGTTACACAAACTCAATCAAGTGAAAAAAATAAGTAAATTATTATAATTAACTCATCTAACAAAGCTGGGCTTGTTTTCATTAAGAACAGGATTGTGTGGGACTGGCAGAATATTGAGACAGCATAAAATATTCCTGATCACAGATGGGAGTAAACTCAAACCTGTGTGTGAATCTCCTCATTAATGGATCGCTTTGTTTCCTGTTTCTTCTTCACCGCCAGGAGGTCCACCAGAGGTCGAATGGTCATACCCTGCCAACACAAAGAGAGAGGAGGGGAAATTGATGTATGCTTACAGATGGTCCTATTTACATGCAAACTATACTATACAGTGTAACGTATTTGTGTGTGTGTATATAAGAATATGGCAATGAAAAAAGGAAAAGAAAGGGATTTTATAATTCTTGTTCCAATTCTGATTCCAAAAAATAAAAAAGTAAAATCAAACCCTCCTGACCCCTGAAAGAACTGCAAGTCATGACAAGGGAACAATTACATTTACACACAGTGGGCGGCGCCTCCTGTCCTTCAACACCGAGCTGTAATTAATAGCATGTCCTCACTTGTCCATACCATGATTTTTCATACTATGCTGAGCAATGAAAGACAGGGCTGGGACTGTGACTGTGACTGCAGCATTTATTACATTGCAGTTGAGGGTTTTTCCTCAAGGTCAGATGCTGGCAGAGATCAAGCTACACCGCATGCAGCAATAGCAAATGCACAATCACATCTGACACTGCAAACTGTCTCCACCTTCCACATCCTGTGAAAAGCACAAACTCTATGCAGTGAGAAAAAAAAAAAAAAAAAAAAGATCGTCACCCATATGCAGTGGCCCCAAATAGTCCACGTAAAATTGTATGAGTCACTGCATTGCATTGCATTGAATAAATAAAATAAAATAAATAATAAAAGAAAAGAAAATAATAGCACAACTGTCAAGCAAAACAGAAACAGAGATCTGTGCCAAAAAGGCATTGGCCCCAAATAGTGCACCTAAAGCTGCATGAAAGTCACTACAATAGATATAACTGCATTGTAAAATAAAATAAAATAAAATAAAATAAAATAAAATAATTAAAAATTAAATTAAAAATATAAAAAATAAATTAATTAAATTAAATTAAATTAATAAAAAAAATTATATATATATATATATATATGACCCCAAATAGGTACATCTAAAAATGTATTTAATTCACTGCATTAGATATAACTGCATTGCATTGGGCATTGTATAACATTAAAATAAAATAATAAAATTACAAGGAGGAAAGATTGTCCAGAAAATCATTTTACAAAGACATTTTTTTACCATCGATAAACTGAATAACAGTTTAAAAATTATAACATGAAATCATAATGAAATAATACTGCATTTACTTTCTTAAGTTTTTTATTAAGAAAGTTTTATCTTTACTTTTTAAAAAAAGGCCTCAGTTTGATATTTTGATTAAATCTAATGCAGTCATTTTGAAGTGTGGCATAAGTGTCTAAATACTTTTTGGGGTCAATGTATATCTGACATATGACTACAAAAAGACCACACATCACAATAATCACAAACATGTCCTGACATTAAAACACAAATAGGGTAACACAAACCTCGCAATTTGAGACCGTCCCTTATGTCCTTGTTTAAATGTGTGAATAGAGACACACCATTTAAACCTGACACCACTTGATTTCAACACCAGAACACAGACTAGAAGACCAACATTCTTCCAGCGGCCTCCACAAAGGAGAGAAACTTCCTGGAATCTTCCATTGTAATGAATTCTCCAAAGTAAATCACCACTGGCACAGAGAAACCTAACACCTGGCTGAGTCATCTTGGTGACGCGTTAAAATGTGACGGATTTACTATATTGCACAAAAACTCATGAGAAGATTAGAGCTGCGAAGCCATTTGCATCTTTAACCTGAGGAGATCGATGATGCATTGACCCTAAACCACTCAAGATATGCTAAAACAACTCCGATACATCAGCCCCCATCAGCAAATCCACGAAGCAAACATGGTAAGATTTGGATCTCACCATTTCTGTGTACTGTACACAGAGTCTATGCTGGTCCTGCTCTTTTATAACACTGCTTCCACAAAAGTAGAAAGACTCACGTTACGGTATGAATCATTCAAAACATAAATGAAGAGGGTTACTTTCACCACTGCCATTTTCAGCACCTCATGCATATCTCAGAGCCTTCAGGGATCCTGCAGCTCTCCCAAAGAGCCGTCAGCTGAAGGAATAATGGTGTAAAACACTCACAGCAAAAGCAAATAAACGATACGAGACTGTTCGATAATCCACCACCCAGCACCCAGCGTAAGGCTTTTTTTTGAATAAACAAGTCTGGCCCCGTTTCCACCTGGTATTAAGATGCGTTTTGGTCGATCGGATCACAAGTGGACAGCGCTAAATACAGGTGTAAACGGGGTCTAAAATGTTTTGAGCTTGTCCACTTTCGACCACTTCCAGAGGTAGCTGAAAACGCATCCGACCGGATTGCTTTTGTAGTGTAAACTTGTGGTTGAATGTGGTTGAACAGCCACTGAAAGCCGCCTACTCTCCACCTACTGACCTAATGTGTAAACACCAGACGGGATTTAAACTTTGTCGGCTGAAGACCTAATTTTGGTTTGAAGTTGAAAAACGTACTGAGCACAACATTCTCTCACCATTCCTGATTTCTAACACACTCAGCGTTCGGCTGGTCTTGCAGGTGTCAGAACAGAAACGAAAGCTGATGCTCTCTGTATGTTTTTCTGTCGCCTCCAGGCGCATTCACATGTAAATTGCACAAGCTTATTTTGTCTATTATATTGAAAGGTCTGAAAAACCCTTACATTTACCCGCCCATAGACCCTCCCCTTGAAGAAATCAGGACAGAAGTGGTTGAAAGTGGACAAAAGAGACGGATTAAAATACCAGGTGTAATCAGAGTATGGCCAGACCGCCTTCTGTATTCAACGTATGCAGAAAGTGTAAAACTCTTGCAGTTCACAAAGCTTACGCTACGTCATGCGCCTTCCCTATTAAACTTTCGGAAAAAGTGTAATTGATGCGACGCCAGTTTACACTTTTTTCGTAACCTGTATACGGAAGGCGGTCTGGCGGAAGCTCAATATTTGACTTCATAACTTGTTAAATAGGGATATTTATTTAACACAAACGCATCGTTTCACTTCAGAAGGCCTTTATTAACCCTCCGGAGCTGTGTGGAGCACACATTTATGATGGGTGGATGTGGATGGAAGCACTTTCTTCAGCTCATACTCATTGAACCCTATCACTGCCATTATAAAGCTCGGATGCGTCAGGATATTTATTAATATTTCTGCAATTATGTTCATCAGAAAGAAGAAAGTCATATATACCTAGAACTGCTTGAGGGTGAGTAAAGCTTGGGCTAATTTTCATTTCAAAGTGAACTAATCCTTTAAGATAATCATTCGATCATATTTGAATCCATTTCACAGAATTTCATTGATTATCATTGTCAAATTCATTATGCAGAATTCCATAAATATTTTGCCTAATCAGTGCTAGGGTTCTGTAGATGTAATCATTCATCTTCTCACAATATTACATTAATTTATCCGTGCATTGACTTTTTATAATTAATCATTTCATTTATTTACTATTTTACATTTATTAATATGATGTTCAGAATGTTATTTTTATTTTTTGAATTCATTCAAATCGTTTTCTAAATTTCAATTAATAATATATAAAACAATGTGTGTTTTATAATTTATTATTTAATTTATTTTATATTTTACATAATTTATATGACATTTAGGTAACACTTTAGTTTAGGGTCCAATTCTCACTATTAACTAGTTGCTTATTAGCATGCATATTACTAGGATACTGGCTGTTTATTAGTACTTATGAAGCAGATATTAAAGCCTTATTCTGCACGACCATATTCTACATCCTTAATCCTACCCAATACCTAAACTTAACAACTACCTATTAATAAGCAGTAATTAGGAGTTTACTGAGGCAAAAGTCATAGTTAATAGTGAGAATTGGTCCCTAAACTAAAGTGTGACCGACATTTAAAATGTAATATAATATAATATAATATATAAAAACACACATATACATATATATATGGATGAGAGAAAAGGTCTTACTGCTGGACACTGACCTGCACAAATACAGTGAAGAAGATGACAGTGATGATGGCAGTGAGGAACATGTTTCTCATGGGGAAGTGATCGGGGTTGAGCAGGTAGACCAGGGAGAAAGCGATCGCTCCTCTCAGTCCACCGTAAGCTATAATAAACTGGTCCTTAGTGGTGAGTTTCACGATACGGAACTTGTTGATGATGAAGGTCAAGCCGATAACACCTTTGGATGAAGCAAAACGTTTAATTAAACACAAGCATTGAAAAGTGTGCCAACATTCATATCCTTAGGACATTAATCGAACAGAACTGTTTCTTTAATTAGGCAAACAGTAATGATGAGGAAAGTGGTAATAACATTAATTAATGTAAAAGTCATATTTTAAAATTAGTTCAGAACTACTTAAAGACGGTGGACCTTCACTGAACCCATGACGCAAACACACAATCGCAATCACACCCCGGATACTGGTGTGAGTCGTACTACACATCAGCTATGAGTTATACTAGTGAAATCTAGTGAATAATTCCTGTAAATCCATTTCAGGAGGTCATGCAAACTGTGGTGTCTCTTTACTCACCCAGAACACGAGCCACCAGAGAGAGAATGACGGTCATGATGACGAAGGTCCAGTTCCAGCGGTGCGGCCCGGCCACTGTTGACACTCCCAAGAAGATAAAGATGAGCGTGTCGCTTACGCTGCTCCACATCTTCAAGAAGTACTTGATGGTGGTGTGGGATTTATGGGATATGTTGGCCTCCACGTAGGGACGCGTGACGGCACCACACGCTATTAGCCTGGAAGCAGAAGAATCGCCTATGTTATTAATCTGATCGGATAAACCAGGACAGCTTGAAAGGCATTTTGGTCAGCCAGTCTGGGCTGCGTGATATGGCCAAAAAAGATTATCACAGTATTTTTTTTCTATTTCATTCAATATTGATGTTTATCACAATATTCATTTCATACCATTAATGGGGAATGAAATGCATTCCATGTTTGTTAGACCTTGAGAATGAATGTAAACATAACTTGTTTGTTAATAATACAGCATTTACTACAAAATTCAAAATGGCCGACACCCAAAATGGCCGATATGGAAAAATTGGATATAATTAGACTCGGCTGCCCCGAATCTGACAAGAGCACTTATATAATTTTCAGGCAAACCATTCAGAAGATTTAAGCAAAAAAGGCAATTTTTCATATCTCTTGACCAGTAGGTTGCGCTGTGCCGAAACGCTACATGTAGCCTCAGGTCATGCTTGGGATGACATGTACCAAGTTTGGTCTGAATACGTTAAAGCGTTGTGGCATTATTTGAGAACAGTTGGGTTTATCAAAAAGCTTTTGATAACTTTTTGCCAGTTTTGATGGAAAATTATGTCATAGGATGCAATCAAATCATCTTAAACCAAGGAATAAGAGGAAAAAATAATTTTGTTCTAATTACGGTTCAAAAGTTATTAGCATAAATGTAAGTGAAATTTTGGACAGTTGGTGGCGCTAGTGGGATTGAGTTAGAGACTCCAAATTTGCAGTGGGGAACGTTTGGACTGTCCTCTATCTGTGTGCCAAATTTCACAACTTTTTACCGTACAGTTCTATGGGCTGCCATTGACTTCCAGAGCGGAAGAAGAAGCAGAAGAATAATAATAAGAAAACTAACGGATACAATCCAATCGCACCTTCAGTGCTTGCCCCCTAATAATACAATTTATTAAAACATAATATTGTATTATTATTATTATTACTTTGTGAATTAATATAAGAATCATATATTTCTGTCATAATTCCAATTTATCGCCCAGCCCTACAGGCAGTTGAACTCTGGGGTCCAAGTGTGGTTGAATTTTGACAGGACCTTGAATTTTACCCCCACACCAGCAATTTGCATAACTTTCAATAATTCATCAAAATACATTAGCATACGCCCTTGAAAGAGAACATCTCAATTACTCCTCATTTATCTCAGTGTGTGAGGAACTAATTCCACCTACAGTCAAAAGTGTTAAAGTCAACTGACTCAGTTCAGAGCAACCACAGTATTATGGAGGTGCTAACTATCGCCACCTGTTAAATCTATGACCTGCTATAATACACAGTTAAACTTAGGCAGTTCACGCTAACTGACGCAGTTCCACATCTGATTGGGATCACGTTATCAGGGGTTGATCATTTTAACTCCTGTGCTAGTGAGGCAGCTCCTCCTCCGCTGTCATTAGTTCCTCTTTCTGTGACAACATTTCCTGTGACCACACTGAGACGTGCCTTTAGGAGTAACGTTTTGCATAATAAGATATTTCACAGCTCAAAAACAAAAGAAATGTGCCGTTTAGAGCAATAAGAGCAATACGCCATTCAAGGCTGGTGGGGGGTGGGGGTGGGGGGTGTTAAACAAGGGGTGAAAAGTACCCTTTTTAGTCATGTCAAAGCAAATGCATGAATAAATATCAAATTCCTGTAGCTCAAAGAGTAGATAGTTATATGCTAATGTCATTCCCAGATATACAGTAGGTTTCTGAAACACCCAATGGTGCAACTTTGACACATCATCACTTTGGATGAAAGCATCTGCCAAATAGACCATTTCGGTGTTTGCAAACAGCGATATTGTGTTTTGTGGGCGGAGCCTATCTGTTGGCAGAAAATGACAGTCCATGGAAGCCACAGAATAAAATAATAAAGGTCATTTTGAGTTTATACCTCACAATTCTGAATTTCTGAATTCACAAAGACTGAATTTATTTGATCAAAAATACAGAAACAGTGTAATATTGTGAAATCTTATTACAATTTCAAATAACTGTTTTCTTTGTGAATAAACTGTAAGATGTAATCTATTCCTGTGATCAAAGCTGAATTTTCAGCATCATTACTCCAGTCTTCAGTATCACATGATCCTTCAGAAATCATTCTAATTTGCTGATTTGCTGCTCAAGAAACATTTCTTATAATTATCCATGTTGAAAACAGTTGTCCTGATTAATATTTTTTGTGGAAACTGTGATACATTTTTTTTCAGGATTCTTTGATGAATAGAAAGTTCAAAAGAACAGCATTTATTTTTAAATAAATCATTTGTAACATTATATATGTTATCAGTTTAAATCATCCTTGCTGAACAAAAGTATTAATTACTTTCAAAAGGAAAAAAATTCTTACTGCCCCCAAAATTTTCGAACAGTTAAAAAATTATTACCTATGCTGCCCAGCCCTATTCAAAACTATCCATTTTTAATCGTTTTGTTGTAATAGGCGGAAAGGTTTTGCTAACTTTGAGACACATAGTGAATTACTGCTCCGTCTCTAGGCCTGTCTGAGCCTCAGACTCTTTTTATCATCCACTCAACCGTCACTAGGTCATAACCGAGAGCCATCTTCAGCACAGAAGTATTGACCGAGCTCTGACAGCCTTTTACTTACTAGCCGTGAAGACGCAGTGAATCCAAACGCCTTTAGACTATATATCAAGTGTCGGCGACAAGCTGTTAAATCACTGGATGCTTTCAAACTGGAGAAATAGCAACCCTGACCCGTTTCATCTGGCCCTGTTTATTGATTTTATCATTTAGTCAGAAACAGAAAAAGCTCTTGTGCAATTCTGGATTCTTCTGCAAAAGGCAACCAACACTTGCAGCTAAATTTAATATTAAAGAAATTAAACACTTAAATCAACATGAAATATTAGCATTTACATTCTTAATAGGGGTGTAAATCGGACGGTTCGTCACGATTCGATACAATATCGATTCTCATAGCCAGCGATACGATATTTTCCGATACCTCAAAAAGTTCTGCGATTCAGGAGTATATCGATCAATATTTCGATATTATGATATTATGTGCCTATTTTACACTACCAGTTACATTTTTATTAACTCACAACTGCAACCAAATTATATAACAAACAATTATTTTAAAATTTCACATCCTGCACCCTGATTGGAACATCCACAAATAAAAAATTCACACAGTTATCTAATGACAGTCAAGAAAGTATTTTAGGCTTCTGTGCTAAAATGT
Organism: Mylopharyngodon piceus; assembly: GCA_039654765.1. Taxonomy (NCBI): domain Eukaryota; kingdom Metazoa; phylum Chordata; class Actinopteri; order Cypriniformes; family Xenocyprididae; genus Mylopharyngodon; species Mylopharyngodon piceus. The sequence continues at coordinate 17,026,720 of CM077445.1, forward strand.
GTTATGTCAAAAAACTGGGAAATGTTGTATATATTTTGTATATATTGTATATAGGCCTATATTCTATAAAATTAAAAGACATTTCTTTTAAATGTATAGCGCAGCTTTTTAATGAAGCAACAACATATTATAGGCAGGACAGAACAAGACAGGCTATTAATTTTCTTTCATTGTGCAAAAGTATTAAACACAGAGCGGCACAAAGCACTTATGCGCATCCCATGTGCAGAATGATGCGCTTGAAGCAACACAGAGTCGCAGCGCTCCTATGCAGCAGTTTATTGAGCATTTTCTTTTAACAGTTTTAATTTCAGTTACTGTGTGTGTGAAGAACGATTCATAGCGCTCTGTTCTCCAGTGTTGTGATCTAACTAACAGACATTGTTTGAGATGTGAGCGTGCTGCTTTTTGCAAGGCTTTAAACACGAGCAAATTATAAACTTTCATGAAGATTCAGCACTGGCTCGATTGGGACCGTGACTGACATTGTGTGAAAATGTGGAGTGTTAAAACAAAGGTGCCTCTATATATCGACAGGTATCGATTTTTTTTAAACGTTGCATTGATGCGTCGTATCGTTAGACATTAGATCGATGTATCGATCTATATCGATGTATTGTTACACCCCTAATTCTTAATGCATGTTCCTGGCGCATTATGCATGATTAATCTGTGCATGTTATTTCAAATAAAAATGTCAATTTTCCAGCAAAATGTAATAACTTCACGGTAATAAAAAGGAAAATGAAAGTATTCATTTTGCAAAATTCTTCAATTATAACATGAATTCAGCTGTATTCATGATGCATCAGCTACTGATACTTATAGGCCGATTTTTGATCAATTTAAAACCAACAGCGTGTCAGATGCAGCATGAAAACACTGACATAATAAACAGATAAATCAGGCACTGAGCTGTATAATGTCTGTTGCATTCAACATTTTTCCCTGGGTAAAATAATTAAATAGTTGCCAAAAAAAAAAAAAAAAAAGGAATCTGTACAAAATATAGTTTGTCAGCATATACAGTCTGATAGCAAAAATAACCTCTGAAGGTTGTCATGTTTTGTTTTCTTGCTTTGTGCCTCTCTTATAATGTTGGCCTGTTGAATGTTAAATGGATCCAATCCATGTTTTGATGATACAGAAATAAACTAGCTAGTATACCTCAATGCATGTGTTTTTGCTAATCTATTAGCTTTCTTTAATCTTTATCTAGTAATCTATTTTAATGATAAAAGTTCAAATAAGTGAGCAAGTGACAATATCAATATCGGAATTGGCCAATAGCAGTTTGTAAAAAATCGGTATCTGCCCAAAAAAAAAAAAAAAAATCCTATCAGTGCATCCCTAGTCATTATTCAGCTCAATTTAGTACAATGTTGATTCAGTTTAGTTCATCAATTATGAAACTAACTCAATTCAACGATAAAGCAGCTCTACAGAAGTGGTAACTTACGCCATGATGCCGGACAGATGGAACACCTCCGCGGACAGGTAAGCCATGTAGCTGTAGAGGAAGACAAACAGAGGCTCGATGACACGAGTGTGTGAGGTGAACCGTGAAGTGAAGGCCGCCAGGATGCCGTAGATGGCGCCCACCACGATACCACCCAACGACACCACCAGGAAACACACGATACCCAGAAACACATCGGTTACAGTGATCGTACCCACACTGGAATACTCCTCAAACAGATGGTAGAGCACCTACAGAGAAGAACAACAGGAAGTGTGCATCAGAAATTAACACAATACAGAGCATCAGAACCATGTGATATGATATGATGTGATGTGTGTTGTGATGAGTCATGTGCTGACTCTCAGCTGATCAACGTCTACCTATAGGAATACAATGCCTATCACAGCATCCCTGTATATAAGGTCCATTCAGTATTATCAGCAGCTTTATCGCGTTGCTCAGGAGCTAATTACCCTCCCTCATCCCCAGCTCCTCCTCTCATCCAGTCAGGACTTGGCCTTCTGATAGTCCCCTTCAAATCAGACTAATTTTTCTTGAATTATGTTGTTACAATAAATTATTGAACATTAATGATATCTGCAACACATTTATGTTGGTTCAGTTCTGTTTTCCCTAGGGGGTTATCGCTGCTTTCCCTGCTCTTATTTATGCTAGGCTGCATGGATGGGCATGGATGGGATGCTAATTGTAATCATCTTTGACGATAGTGGTCCTGACAGAACTAACATTGTAACAGATGTATTGCTCAGTGTTAATGTTAGTTTATACATTTAACTATTCATATAACTATTTATTGACCTTACTGTAAAGTGTTGCCATTTAGTTCATTAGATAGAAGTTAGTTACATAGATATTTGCCACTTAGTTAGTTTAGTACTTTTGCTGTGACTTTATGGGCTTCTTGCTTAATATAAGAATGTCTGTAAACAAACATCCACATTTAGTATTCCTTGTCTTATGCTGAGCTACACAGCATTAGACTCCTTATGAGATGAAATACATTCAATAGTATCAGTAAACATTCATTCAATAAACTCAATAAACATTAATTTACCGCTTCCCAGCTGAGATGTGCAGAGCGGGGCAACAAATACTCCTTAGATTAGTGGAGAAGGACTTCACCAAATGCCTGAAATCATGTTTGACTTCTTTCATTGATCACATTCTAAGTGTAATTTGTTTCATAGACCACTTGAGACAGAAGCTCATTCAAAGCATGAGGTCAAACCGTTGAGGAAAAACAGTCAAGGTAATGGAAACGACATGCCTCTTCAATAGGGCTCAATCACCTGATAAATTGAGCTGTGAGAGTGAACAAGTGTGCAGTGAATTCTCACAGAGAGAGAAGGACTAGAGCGATCCCATATATCATACAGAGACTAGTGGCTGAACGATATGAGTTTACAATAGCTGAAAGCGGTGTGCCTAATAGATTGGTGCAGGAAAGGAATGACATATTTTTGTAGGTCAACCTGGAAATTAGACACACACACACATATATATATATATTATTAGTAGAAGTAGTAGTTTTTTTTTTGCAAGTTCTGTGTACTCACCACAGTGACGGCATCATTGAGTAAAGACTCTCCAAACACCAGGATGTGGAGCAGCTCATTAATGTGGATCTCCTCAAACACAGCCAGCACGGCCACAGGGTCTACGGCTGAGATGATGGACCCAAACAGCAGGCACGACAGGAGGTCCACATGCAAGAGTTGATGGCCCTCCAGCTGGCACACCCCGTACAGTAGACCACCAACAAAGAAGGCATTCCAAAGGGTCCCCACCACTGCAAACATGAGAATGGTGCCCAGGTTCTCAGTGAAGGGTCGTATGGGCAGGAAATAGCCGGCATCGAGGATGATGGGAGGCAGCAGGTAGAGGAAGAATATCTTGGATTCCAGCGCCGGAGGAGACTCGCCTACCAGCTTCATAAGACCACCGACCAGCAGGCCCACCACGATTAGCAGACAGCTCTCCGGTACAATAGAGGACACACGAGGGATCAGGTGGAACCCTAAAAGAGGAAGAAGAACAAGACAGGAGAACAGCGGTCATTGATAATTAATATAACTAGCGATGCACCGAAATTCATTTTTACAGAAACTGAAATTAATGTTTTCATTTAGTTGAAAACTGAAACCGAAAATAAAGTTTATTTAATAATAAATTAATCAATCAAATTTAATCAGCACTAAAATAAAAACTGAGTCAATTAAATGGCATAAGTTTTATATCAACTTTTTAATTTATATAATATATATATATATATATATATATATATATATATTTATTTATTTATTTTTTTCCTCCAATTCATTGTTAAAATATGAACATTTAAATGGTGGCTATAATAAAAAAACTCAAAGATTTATTCAGAAATACATTAAATAATGAAGACATAACTAACAGGTTAAGAAAAATATAACGAATATGTATTTTAGTGCATATATTTATTAAAATGCTCCTCTCTAAAGTTATTTTTTCTAGCTAACTAACGAACTATGGTCATTGAATGGCCGAAACCAAAAGTAATTATTTTCCCTATATATTTTTGGTAGCCGAAATTTCAGTGTGTCACTAACATCAGTGCAAATTCAGTGCAACATAACATAACATAACATAACATATATAATATACTTAGTGCTGTCAATCAATTAAAAAAATAACTAAAATCACACATTTTTTGTGTAATTAATCGTGATTAATCGCACCTAATATTAAAGTTTTTAATATAATATAATATAATGTAATAATAGGGTTGAATCCTAATTTTTATGCCATGTTTAACAGGTTTAAAATATATTATACAGTTTAGCAACAAATTTTTTGCAATAGGCTTTTATGAATCAACAAAGTAAAGAAGTGCGTTGGTAGATATGTTATGTTCAGTAAATGTAATGATTTACGCAGTTTATAGTCTTATAGTTTATAGGTGCGTGGGTCCCGTTCTGTGTACATTAATTAGCATTTGGATATAAATTCCTCCTCTCCTCCTCATGTAAATTAGATTTTATGACAATCAAGTTTGTTATAACTTGCATTAGCTTACTCATGGCCATAATTAAAGGAAATATCCATGTGGCCAAACCCAATAAAATCACTTTATTTTCTGTGTAGAGCTGCAGCTCTGTTGCACAGCAGTGTGAAAACTCAATGTGATCCTGCTGTTGCAGTTGAAGCTTTGCTGACTTGTGAAACAGGTGTGAACCTCAGAGTAGCAGAATAATGTCAAAAGCGTCAAAGCATCATGACAGGATCACGAAGAATTGTGCGCAGTTGCAAAAAAAATGTCACAATTCGTCCATAATGCCAGTCAAACTGTTTTCTTGAGAGCCGAAAACACTCAAACAAATGATTGACTTCTAGTCTATCATCTTTGGTTTGTCGTTAGCTTTAGTTTTAACTGTGAGGGTATAATCACTAAAGATTTTCTTACTAAAGGGGTTTGTTGCAGCTGGCTTCAGGTATTTAGAGTGCATTTGTCATGCACCGCTTTGACAGCTGAAGACAAACACAGAGCTTAACTCATGGAAAGTCACACAGCATACCTCAGTGAGAACAAGATACACGAGGAGTTTGTTAAAGGACACATACCCACACAAACACATCTGCGCTCATCCAGTGACTGATACATAAACAGTTCAATCAATCTGACCGGTCCTTCGGTGATCAAACGTGATAAGACTACATCTGTCTATGGAACAGTAATGCATCAGAGGTTTATTTAAAGACTGACGTCATCTTCATTTCAACTGAGGTCAGTCATTACAGTTTTCTACGTAATCACAGACGCAGCTCTGTGTGACACGACAGCACAGTCAGCAGATAAAAGACCCTGGAGACGAGCTGAATTAAAACCTCCTCAAGCCTGAAAGGCTCTACCAGGAAGTAATGAAAGACCCAAGTCATTATAGGAAGATTCTCCAGCTGAACCCTTGTTTAGCTGGTTAATAAGTTCCAGTAGCTTCATCATAATGGAGGAAATGAGTCTGTTTCTCCACTGACAACCATTCAAAAGCAAAAAAAAACAAAAAAACAAAACAGCATCTCATGCAATGAGACACTATGTCGAGTTAAAAGTAGTTCAAACCCATTTTTGTAACATTCTGTGTGTTAACAAAAAAAAAAATCATAAAAAAAAAAAATCAAATAATACAAATAATAAAATAACAAAATGATATATGTAGGGCTGGGTATTGAGACAATTTTCATGATTCAATTACTATTCACATGCTTGAGATTCGATTCGATTACGATTTCGATTCGATTCAATTCAATTCAATATCGATTATTTTGGATGTAGTATATCAGTTACAGTACATGCCAAATTTTCTAGAGGAAAAAAAAAAAAATCTCTCAACTAATGCTGTAAACTACACATGGGAGTCAGTTGGTACTACTATAATAATACTGAAGATTAAATTAACTTATATACAAACACTTAAATTACACTCGATGTTTTTTATTATAAATAGTTTAGAATTACATAATCATATTTCTACTCCAATTCGTTTTTTTTGAAATATAAACATTTAAATCGTGGCTGTTATAACTGATTTATTCAAACATGCATTAAATATTGAAGAACATTAAAAATTATAATGAATATGTAACGGTGCATAGCTATATTTATCAGAATGTTGCTTTCTAGAGTTCACTTTTCTAGCTGACTAATGAGTTTATGGTCACTGAATATGTTTTTCTGAGGTAAATGTGACGTTATGTGACATTGTTTACAAGCTGTTTTATTGACGTCTTTCCGAGGTTGAAAAACTGATTGAGCCATTATACGAGACACGGATTTCGGTAAGTTGTACTGTATATTGTAACATACCTTTAGATGTTTAGTCATGTTTATTTCGCGCTGTAACTGGTATTAAAGCGGAGGAGAGGATGTTCACATGCGGTCCGTGCTGCCGCTTCTCTTTAACTGAGGCGCTAAAGCGATCTGTCACGCCACATTAAACAGCGCCAAAACGGTACTTATTTTTTGAATCTCATAATAAGATGGACGTCATTTGAAATCTGAGACTTTCCTTCATATCAAAAGTAACAAAGCACAAAGAATATTGTATGGATGGGAGGGGCGCTACATGTTCTGTTCATTCATCAACTGAAAACAGACTACACTAATCGATTCTTGGGATTTAAGAATCGATATCGGTTTGTAAAAATGAGAATCGATTAAAATCGAGAAATCAATATTTTTTACCCAGCCCTAATATGGATCATCAAAAAAATAAAAAAAATACATAGTAAATAAATAAATTCAGTTTAGTTAAATTGGATTATCAAAAAATAATAAATAAACAAACAAATAAATAAAAATGAAACTATCAAAAAATAATAAATCAATAACTTTTACTTAGTTTCACTGGATTATCAAAATTAATATAAATAAACAAATAAATAAAAACAAAAACAAACAAATTTTGCTTGGTTTCACTGGATTATCAAAATTAATATAAATAAACAAATAAATAAAAACAAAAACAAATAAATTTTGCTTGGTTTCACTAGATTATCAAAATTATAAACAAATACTAAAAATCACTACAGTTTAGTTTTGCTGGATAATCAAATAAATAAATACATAATTTAATTAATTCAGTTTAGTTTTACTGCATTATTAAAAAAAAATATAAACAAATAAATAAAGACTTTGAGGCAAAAATATCTATATTGTGATACTGTTACTGTGATAAGGTTGTGTTCATCCGGCCCATCCCTAGATCAGTGTTATATAAAAACACTCAAAATAGCGGAGCCAGAATCCCTCAGCTATTATGAGGTCATTTAACCTTCACGCTGGCATCGTGCCCGTTGTGAGGCCCCTCAAGCGCCCAACAATGTGCCCCCGGGAGGGGGTGTGAATTATTTAGAGCCCATCACCTGATGCCAGGGTGGCACGAGTCTTGAGGCATATGGGCATGTAGGCACGTCTCGAGAGACAAGAAAACAGCGTGAAGCCGATAGTGTCAACATGTTACCTGCGTTCAGTGCGCCAACACACACTGAGCACATCCAATTAAAACCGGTCATTAGCACATAACAAATGTCAACATCTCATCACTACAAACATGCAGCCTTCATGCAAGCTGTGATAAATAACTCATTGATATTCACATGTTCTTGCTTTTTTTGCACATCTTTCCAGTTAGGCTAATAGCTGAAGAGATGAGAAAAACGATAAAAAGATGGATACTGTACACTTTTATAGCAAATTTATCCTTTCCCTGCAGCTCCTCTGAGGTTTCTTGCACCAAAAACAGTCAGAATTTACCCTTACAACCTTCAAATGAACGATAATTTTATTAACTAACATTAACAAAGATTAATAAATACTGTAGCAAATGTATGCTATTGTTAATGTTACTTCATGCATTGACTAGGTTAACTAATGGGACCTTATTTAACAAAAAAAGACTTTTTTTATACAAATGGTGTCTGCAATGACTGGCTAAATATTAGAGATGCACCAATACTAAATTTCTCAGCCGATACTGATAGCCGATTATTCCGAATGATATCTGCCGATACCAATAGTTTTTTTTTTTTAAAGGAAAAAAACCTTTCCTGACTAATGCTGTAAACTGGTTAAAATGAACAACAGAGTCCAAACTATTATATTCATCTGCTATTTATTTACAGTGATCTGTCGTATCGCATTTAACAGCGTCAAAACACCATTTATTGTTTGAATTTCTCAATAAAATGAACAGAATTAGCAAAAGCACAAAGCTCTTTGTGATTAGTGGATATGATTAGTGATGTTTGGTGTAGGGAAAAACTACAGACCTGGCAACCCAGGCTTGAACTACAAGTGATTCATAGGGTCAAATAGAGCCTGTTTTAACATTTTTCTTCACACACAGTATGAGATGCAGTCTGATACTTTTTTCCGCCCCTTTTTGATTAACAGGATATAATCGGCCCTGATCATCGGCTGTTTTAAACAATCGGCCGGTGGCTAATAGTGAAAATAACAGCTTTTATCAGCTGATACCAATAATTGGCCGATACATTGGTGCATCCCTACTAAATATATAGTGCATCAATCTCTTCTGCACATGAAATGGTCCCTTAAACTTTAGTTCACTTCAGAATTAAAATGTCCTGATAATTTACTCACCCCCATGTCATCCAAGATGTTTATGTCTTTCTTTCTTCAGTCGAAAAGAAATTATGGTTTTTGAGGTAAACATTCCAGGATTTTTCTCCATATAGTGGACTTCAACAGGGACCAACGGGTTGAAGGTCCAAATGTCAGTTTCAGTGCAGCTTCAAAGAGCTCTACATGATCCCAGACGAGGAATAAGGGTCTTATCTAGCGAAACGATCTGTCATTTTCTAAAAAAATATTAAAATGTATATACTTTTTAACCACAAATGCTCGTCTTGCACTGCTCTGTGATGCGCCACGCATTATGTAATCACGGTGGAAAGGTCATGCGTGACGTAAGCGGAAGTACCCCGGTAGGGCAAAAAACTCCATCTCATTTTCTCAAAATCGTTCGACATTGTTTTTTTACCTTTTTTTGTAAAGGCCGTTTGACTTAGTCTTTGCACGTTCGCTTTGTAAACACTTGCTCGGTACTTCCGCTTACGTCACGCGTGACCTTTCCAACGTGATTACGTAATGCGTGGCACATCACAGAGCAGTGCAAGACGAGCACTTGTGGTTAAAAAGTATATAAATTTTATTTTTTTTTTTAGAAAATGACCGATCGTTTCTCTAGATAAGACCCTTATTCCTCGTCTGGGATCATGTAGAGCCCTTTGAAGCTGCACTGAAACTGACATTTGGACCTTCAACCCGTTGGTAACTGTTGAAGTCCACTATATGGAGAAAAATCCTGGAATGTTTTCCTCAAAAACTTTCATTTCTTTTCGACTAAAGAAAGACATAAACATCTTGGATGACATGGGGGTGAGTAAATTATCAGGAAATTTTAATTCTGAAGTGAACTAATCCTTTAAATAAGAAAATGCTTAATTTGTAATAAATTATCACATGGAATGACAGTAAAACTCAACATAAATGTTCTCCAATCATTATTACTAAACATCGTATGCATTGCTTTATCAAAATGCCTGAGAAGATCTCAACTGATGGCAGACGTTTATGTTCATCCACCCAAACTGCAGACAAACGGCTCTTGTGTGAATGCATGACAGGACTTGAGGATGTTCCTCAAAGATTTACTGCACTACTAAATCACACCAGCTAAATCTTTCATACCCAAATACAGTGACAAATACTCTGGATGCTATTGGTGATTTAAATTAGTTTCTAAACCGGTTCTAATCTTAATTCAGACTGGACAACAACCAGTTTGACTTTCTTTTGGGTAAAGTTGGACCTTTTTAGCATGCTTATGTTTACGATTACAAGTTACAGGGAAAGAATACGAAACAAACATCAAATGACAGTAGAGGATGTGAAAGTGTTAAAAATAAGCTGCGTTTGCATTCTCGTACTTGTGTATAATTTTAGACTCAAATACATCTTTTGCATGATAATCTACTGTACTAAGCATCATAATGTTGCAGTGCACATTTAAATGTGTGATTTCATGAGCATTTTCATGCCACTTACAAAGCCCTTTAGGGAACATCAGACTGCAATAAATTGCCGGCGTTAGAGAGAACGGTCCTGACAGCCCATAATTACAAGCAGCAAAGTCATCACGACTGCCTCTGCAAACCACTAGCGATGGACATGTACAGAATGTTAAATCAGCCACGCAATATGACAATATATACCTTGTGGTGGTCGAAAAGTGTCAGCTGGTAAGATTTTGCGGTATCATGTGTCACGTATAGACCGCAGTATACGTTTGCAGCTATCAGTGAGCAGGACTGCTTTACATTATTTACTTGTACGAGTGACAAAGACACATGGAAGTTTCAAAAGAAAGGCATTCAGAAGTGTCATCTATGGGGTGTTGTCTGTTCAGACCTGCAGAACAGCATCATCAGGCTATTCTTCACCGCCAAACTGATGGAAAAGTGTGTCAGGTGGGGTGGTAAGTCTTGCTTTAGCCTGACACGGACAGTGAGGCATTAGAGGTTGTGTGTGTGGTCTCTGCGGGAATCCCAAATATTTCCTTACTGTGGCTAATAGTTTGCATGACACTAAACCCCTTAACCAAGGTAAAAACACACTCGAGGTTGTGTTTAAGCAATTAAAACACCAGTGCTCCATATATAAATTAATATATTAATGAGTGAATCTCATGAAAACCAAAAGAAAATGAAAAGAATAAAAATGAGAAATTAAATGAAGTAATGCCTATTTTACAGACCATTTTGATTTTTTTTGCATTGTGACATTTGCTTCATAAATTGCTTCAGAACATTTTACTTTATTTGCTTTTACTATCTATGTATGTATGCATGCATGTATGTATATATGCACTGTCCATTATTCTTAATGGGGATTTTTTTTAACCGTTAAGTCAATATTTTTTACTTAAATATGCATAAATAAAAAAGACTAACAAATTATACTTTCATTTAAAAATATTTTTGAATTTGAATTTTATTTCTTCATCACAGTGGTGAATGAGTTTTTTGCATTATTACAGTACATGAAAATTTAGTAAGGTTGGTCACAACTTCCATTCACGTTTTAAAGCACATTTTTAAAACAAACAGATTTTAGGGTAATATGACCTGGACATGTTCTTGACAAGCTTTGTGAGACCCATAATAATAATAATAATAATATTATATTCATATATTAATTTGGTGAATAATACACATTCGCCAAATTATATAGTTTATTACAGTTTAATGGTTTGCAGCAACTTGGAGCACTAACAATAATATATCTGCTATTTTAAAGGGGTGGTTGATTAAGATTTCACTTTTTTAACTTTAGTTAGTGTGTAATGTTGCTGTTTGAGCATAAACAACATCTATGAGTTATGACGCTCAAAGTTCAACGCAAAGGGAGATATTTTCTTTTACAGAAATCGCTTTTTAAGGACTACAAACGGCTGGTAGGGACTACAACAAGCTTCTTCCTGGGTTAGTGACATCACAAATCCCAAAATTTACATAAACCCCGCCCCTGGGAACACACAACAAAGGGGGTGAGGCCATGTTGGGCTGCTTTAGAGAAGAGGAAGAGTTGTTGTAGTAGAGTGTTGATGCCATGCCGTCATTTTACGCCGGACTGCTTCACAAACGAGGGTCAATTCAACGATGGATTTGCACAAAAGATTAACATGACGGCACATGCTAGTGGATGAGTTGAATCAACTCCACAGCAACTACATAAATTTATCCACTAACCATTCAGAAACGTCCAGTTTCATTCTAAAAGCTGTAACTTCTTCCTGAGTCTCTCCATCAGTGTCGACTCCGGTTTGAACAATGTAAGGCTGAACACCGTTACTGACAATTAGGGATGTAACGATGCATCCAGAACCGGTTGAAAATCGATTCAAACGTGACGATTCAAGTCGGTTGAGATGCTAAATGAATCGCGATACATTTGGGGGCGGGGGTTTATATGAATGTATATCTGAGGAGACCTGACTGTGTTCAGAAAAGTTTAGATGGTATTTTCTTTTCATCAAATAAACATCTTGTTCATGTACTCATATGAAGAGATTTCTTTTATTAGTATTATCTATTTATTTATTTGATTTAGGATTTTTTTTTTTAAATTCAATTTAGTTTTGTTATAAAGATATTTCAATCTCACAAAGAAATATGCAGCATTTTGTCTGAGAAATAATAAAAAGACACTTTCTCATTTAAATCTCATTTTGTTAAAAAAATCGTGAGAAAATCGAATCGTGAAACCAGTACCGTCAATCGTATCGAATCGTGAGTTGATTGAATCGTTACATTGCTACTGACAATCGTCATTTTGGCTGCGTGAGATTCTCCAGTTTTGTTGTTGTTGAGCAACCGAAGTGCGAGCTGTTAAAGCTCCGCCCTCTTCTGGAAAGCGGGCCGGGAGCAGCAGCTCATTTGCATTTAAAGGGACACACAAATATGGCGTGTTTTTGCAAATCTGACAAGCTATAATAAATGATCTGTGGGGTATTTTGAGCTGAAACTTCACAGACACAGACCAGAGACTTATATTACATCTTGTGAAAAGGGGCATAATAGGTCCCCTTTAACATCTTCAAATGTGGCATAGCAATAAAAAAAATTCTTTATTCAAGTGAAACTCTAAAGTAGGGGTTCTCAACTCTGGCCCTCAAGGTCCACTGTCCTGCGGAGTTTCACTCCAACATTGATCAAACTCACCTGCCTGAATCCTGAAGACCTTGATTAGCTAGTTTGATTTGGGTTGGATCTCGAGGGCCAGAGTTGTGAACCCCTGAAACTTTTATGATGCCATTTTCACCTACCTAAACTATTCGATTACTTTTTCAATCGAAGAGTTCAAGATCCTATCTACACCACTGTCCTAAGTCAATCTCTGTCTACGGCCTGGTTAGTGGGTATCGCTACTGTGCTCTCAAGGGCACAGTGAAGTCTGCAGGCCTGTTCTCGTCGCCAGGCATTCAGCTGCAGTGAAACACATGGTTGCCTGTGGGGAGTGCTATAATGGGAGCAGCCTGGCAGAAGACTAGGCACATCCAGCCCTCAGGGAGCAGGTCAGATCTCTCCTACCTGCACCGGGACTCCTTTAGAGCCTAGGGCTGGGACGATATATGCAATGGTAGAAATGCGCCAACATGACATTTTGCTTTATCATTTACTTACATATATGAGTGGCAAAGAACTGCCTGCATCTGCATTTAAAACATCAAAACAAACGATATAATTTGGAACCAAACAGGCATATGTTTTTTTCATTGCATTAAGCTTTAGATGTTGGAGCAGTCAGTCAAATTTCTGGCTTGGCAGATGGAACATGCTAAACAAACATCTGGTATGTAAATCGCAGGGGTAAACGGGCAAGAAATGCAAATGAGAAGACTGTGTGTTACGCTCCTCTGATTACAGGGTCACTAAAGGTGCTTGTAACTGCTGCGCCAATGAGTCATATTGATCCTGGTCACAAGTGAACAGCCTGTCTAGGGAAAAACCAGCATCATCTCCGTGAGAGACTGGGATTGGCTGCCAGGTGACTAATCTGCATGTTATTATCGCTGACGAAAACTGTTACCAAGACAGAAACAAGCAGTGGAAAAATACGTAATTATTAAACCAAATGAACATAAAAAAGTTTGGCGTCGGCTCACCAAGGCTTCACTTATCTGATCAAAAAAAAAAAAAAAAGTCAAAAACAGTAACATTGTAAAATATTATTACAATTTAAAATAACTCTTTTCTATTTGAATATATTTTGAAAGGTAATTTATTCCTATGATCAAAGCTGAATTTTCAGCATCATTACTCCAGTCTTCAATGTCACATGATCCTTCAGAAATCATTCTAATATGATGATTTGCTGCTCAGGAAACATTGTTGAAAACAATTTATATTTTTGTGCAGTGATTTTTTTTTTTTTTTTTTTATATAGGATTCACTGATGAACGGAAAGTTCATAAGAAATCTTCATGAAATAGAAATCTTTTGTAACATTATAAATGTCTTTACTGTCACTTTTGATCAATGAGTCCTTGCTGAATAAAAGTATTAACTTCTTTAAAAAATATATTTCTGACCCCAAACTTTTATATATTAAGATTTTACTTTAATATTAAAAAAAAAAAAATACAGAAAAAATGACCTGAGAATTGCTGTATTTGTGAACTCCCTACAAGCATGCTGTGGGAAGTGCAAAATGTGGAACGGATAAATGAAATACTTATGAAAAAGTACCATGGATCAGATAATGTCATTGTATTTTGATAAATAATCATGGAACTGAACGATCATGATATTCTTATACTATGGGATTTACTAGGCTTGCTGCGGTAGTCTGTGTTACTGGTGTTACACAGTGTTCGGCCGTACACCGATTACATTACTTGGCCACCGGCAGTTCAGTTGGACAACGGACGCTAAAATTATAAACAGAAAGCGTCCGCTCTGCTCCATCACAGCAGTCACAGCACAGTGCAGCAGGAATCAGATTTTACTGATCACGTGATGAAAGTAAGGAGAGATGACTGACAAGACGATGGCGGAGGATTTGGTGCACAAATCCTGAGCGTCATTGACAAATATCTTATCTTGTATAATGTGTGGTCAGTACCGCCGCTGCCTACACACAGAGTATGCGTGATCGCGAATTCGAAACGAGAGCACGCATTTAAAAGCGATTAATAACCGTTGATAATAAACGGTGTTGTTGCAAGTTTATACTGGTGTGAAACTTTCCTAACTGTGACATCCATACAAGGTACATTTAAAAAAAAATACCAAGGCATAAGAGCTGTCAAGGGCAAACGTAAAAACAAAGTTCACATAATTGGTTGCTTTTATTGCTGATAAGATCAAACACAGAATACTAATTAATGATTAATAAGGCCCTGCCGTAGTCAAACAGTCAGAGGGAACATTCAATCAATTCGCTTAGCGTTCACTGTCATTTTTAACACCGAACCTAAAGATACAAAACAAAATAAAACAAAAAATGGCTTTTATGATGTGTATTTTGTGACAGAACTTGAACATTCAAAACAATGCTGTGTTCTGGACTAAATGCACTCGCTGTATGTGTGTACATACGGAGCTGACAACTCGTGAAGAGCTTATAAAATGTGTAAAGGAGTCAAAACAGCGGCAGGAATCCCTCCGTCACACACACAAACACAGATCTGCTGCAAGGAGACGTGGTTCTGATGCCTGTACCGAACTGTGATGGGCAACATCGCGACTATCAGGAGAAAAAGTCTTTTTTATGGTCGCATCTTATGATACCATGTCCTGTTTTTGGTTCGTTTACGTCTTTGGTCCGTATTGCGTTCCTATTTCAGTCGAATCGCACAAGAGTTCGTTTGGAGGCGGACCGAGACACATCTTTTCAGTGGTCTTGGTGCGCACCAGGGTTCGGATGGCAGCGTTCACACTTATTCAAATGAACCGCACCAACAAAGCAATCGCACCAGGGTTCGTTTTTAATCGAACCAAACGTACCAAGTGTGAACACACCCTTAAGGAGTTTCTTAAGACTCAATGTTAATGACCGAAGCATTTACAGACCAGAGAATTTGGATGTTTGCTATCCTCTCCAGCGGCTCTGCTGTAAACCCACTGGTCAGGCCAGATCTCTATCCTGTCTGAGCCATAATCAGCTGATCAAACTAACAAAAGTAAACTGTGAGCGACAGTGGTCTGGTGAAAACTCTAAACCACAGCCTCAGTTTACACAGATCACTTTAGAGGAAGCATGTAAGAATCGATGATACAATGCAAAAGAGAAAACAGAATTAACAATGGACAAATCAAATAATCACGAGTTGCAGTAAACTATTTCAACCAAATTTCAACAGAAATACAAACGAATTCTGCAGTAATCCGTGGCATTCTTTGGAAACCTGAGCCTGGTGATCAATTATGCCACATTTACAGAATGTTAATCAATATTTAAATTCTTCAGATACATGATGTGTTACCTTAAAGCAATGATTCCAACATTTTTTGTCTGGTGAGCCACTTTGACGTAAAATATTTGAAATCCCTCAAAGATTTTAAGTTAATATTTGAATAATTTAACACATTCACACATGTCCTGATGTTGGTTAAAAGTCACATGACATGCAGGTAAACAAGTAAAACTGTCATTTTTTTCAAGTTTGCAATATATATTACAATAAATAAATAAATAATTTTAAAATTTTAGCTTTTCATCAGCTCAACCCTGCAGTTCCCTCACAGACCACAGTTTGGGAAACCCTGCCTTATGTGAAAGAGGATAAACTCAATTGGGTATAAAAAGCTTTCATTAAACTTAAATTATTAATAAAATTGTGTTTGGTCAATGACTGCATTCTACGATGAAATATTTCTGTATAAAGACTTGTATAAACGGCTGCTTTTCCAGTCATTATAGATAAAGAATTTGACAGGGTCTCTTGAAAGACTGCAACTTCAATTCCTGCTTTGCTAAACATCGACACAAACAACACCAGAGCAATTATTGTACTCTAAATCTGTGGAACAGGAGTTCATTTAAATTGTTCTGATTAATTAATCTAAACCCCACCTTAGTCTTGAGCGTGAGCTATAAATGAGTCCATATTGTATTAACTACTACTTGCCGTCTTCAGGTTGTGAGACTTGGCACTCACTCCCCATGATGAGCATTTATTAATAATGAACAGACTCTGAAACATTAATGCTTAACCCTTGCACCTGTCAATGCATTTGAACAGATGGACTGCGATGTAAACACTACAAATGTCAAAGCTACAGCCGACAAGCAGAGGAGCCAGACCAAATAACTGACAAAGTCAAAAGAAAAACCAAAGGATTTAGGTCAATTAAGTCTACATAAATACATAATACATAAATACTTTGCTCTAACAGCCAGAAAAAATGTAGCCAAGCCAGGACAAGTAAATCTTAAATTACTTAAAGGATTAGTTAACTTCAGAATTAATTTCCTGATAATTTATTCACCCCCATGTCATCTAAGATGTTCATGTCTTTCTTTCTTCAGTCGAAAAGATATTAAGGCTTTTGAGGAAAACATTCCAGGATTTTTCTCCATATAGTGGACTTTAATGGGGACCAACAGGTTGAAGGTCCAAATGTCAGTTTCAGTGCAGCTTCAAACAGCTCTACATGATCCCAGACGAGGAATAAGGGTCTTATCTAGCGAAACGATCGGCCATTTTCTAAAAAAAAATTAAAATTTATATACTTTTAAACCACAAATGCTCGTCTTGCACTGCTCTGTGATGCGCCACGCATTACGTAATCACATTGGAAAGGTCACACGTGCTGTAGGTCACACACGCACACATGACCTTTCCAATGTGATTACGTAATGCGTGGCGCATCACAGAGCAGTGCAAGACGAGCATAGTGCAAGATGATCACAAAAGTATATAAACCGATCGTTTCTCTAGATAAGACCCTTATTCCTCGTCTGGGATCATGTAGAGCTCTTTGAAGCTGCACTGAAACTGACATTTTGACCTTCAACCCGTTGGTAACTGTTGAAATCCACTATATGGAGAAAAATCCTGGAATGTTTTCCTAAAAAAACAATTTCTTTTCGACTGAAGAAAGAAAGACATAAACATCTTGGATAACATGGGGGTGAGTAAATTATCAGGAAATTTTAATTCTGAAGTGAACTAATCCTTTAAATTTCTCTTCCTCACATAAACCTATATATTTCACTTCATAAGACTAACATTATACTATATAATATAGTGCATGAGTCTTCTGGACTAATTTATGATTGACAGATGTGCTTGATATGAACGGCTATAAAGAAAAGATCTGGGGCCAGTTATATAAACATAGCGATTATGTAAAGACTGTGTCTTATGAACTAGTATGACCAACTAGCAGTTAGTTAGGGGTAATCAGTCTTACAATCTACGTTTTTATGTAACTGACTCAAACAGAGTCATGAACGGTATTAAAGAAAAAAATGTGATGACAAACTTGTAAGATTAGTCTTTGAAGTTTATGCAACCGGCCCCAGGGTGAAGATTCTTGCAAAAAAAAACAAACAACTAGACTCCTGCGAGGAGGGTCATACATCAGGAAGCTAGAAACTGTCATGCCAAATCATCTGTTACTCACACACGCTCTTCTGAAACAGGAAGAAGCCTGAAACTCGGCATTTGCACATACCTGACCTCATCTTCCCTCTTCGCCATGTTCCTCTCCTCTTGCATCATACGACTGCTGTATTTCCCCAAAACATCATGTACATGCACAATGCCACATTCATTTCCTCACCAATAATAATTCACTCGGTAGGTTAAACAGTATTTAATAATCCATATTATGCCCAGCCCTAATCAAGCAGGCCCAGTGCAGTACGTACACTAGGGTCAGTATGTACTGTAATTATCAGTACGTCAGGCGTCTAATTGACACTGTCCACTAAGGTATCATTCAATGGCAAGCATGTAAGAATCTCACATTACCACTGTTATAGTCTCGACGGCACGCCAACAGACAGTCTGATGCAGGCATAAATGCACACAAAAACAGGCTGGCTGATGTTGCAAAACTGTCCAGGAGCCCACGGTGTACCATTGGTCACTTTACATATCAGTCTTACTGTCCAAGTGGACAGCTGTTATCAGGATAAACTGCAATCTGGACCAGACTTTATGCTGACAGCAAGAGAGAAACACTGTTCTGATGACTGTGCACAAAAAGTGGTATGTGCATAGAGATTTGAGCAACTTGGTTGAGCAAACTCCCAAAGACCCAAAAATGAATATTCTGTCATTAATTACTCACCCTCATGTCGCTCCACACCTGTAAGACGTTCATCTTCAGAACATAAATTATGATCTTTTTTGATGAAATCTGAGAGTTTTCTGTCCCTCCATTGACAGTCTACGCAACTACCACTTTCCAGTGGTTTAACTTCAATTTTACGAAGTCATGCGAGTGCTTTGTTTGCACAAAAAAAAAAAAACATAATTTAGCACTTTATTTACAAAATATTAATCTCCAACACGTGTTCACGTAACAACGTCTGCTCTAGCATCAACACAACACGCATGCGTCGTGGTGCTCTCGTGAACGCGCACCAGAGATTAAAGGGTTAGTTCACCCAAAAATAAAAATTCTGTCATTTATTACTCACCCTCGTGTCGTTCCACATCCGTAAGACCTTCGTTCATCTTCAGAACACAAATTAAGATATTTTTGATGAAGTCTGAGAGGTTTCTGTCTCTCCAACGCAACTATCACTCCAAGGTCCAGAAAGGTAGGAAAAAGACATCATTAAAGTACTCCATGTGACTCCAGTGGCTTAAACTCAATTTTATGAAGCGACGTGAGTGCTTTGCTTGTGAAAAAAATACATAAATTGCCACTTTATTTATAAAATAGTATTATCCATAGTAGGGCTGGACGATTATGGCCTAAAATCAAAACTTCGATTAATTGAACATTTTACCTCGATTACGATTAATGAACGATTAATTTGTTTCTGTTTTTTGTTTTTGTTTTTAGTTCACTGACAAGGTTTATACTGTAAATATGATTGACTATTAAAGGTGGGATATTTTTTTCTATTGAAAGAGTGATCTGACGTAACAGCTTATTTTATCTACGGTTCTTAACATTTCTTACAGATTTCTGCTCGTTGTAAATCAGATAAAGATAAATTAGCACAGTGCCAGTACAATTATTTGAATGCGTTAATGAGAGCGATTGCGTGTGTGAATTAGTCATACCATCTCTCTATTAACTGTGAAGCTGTGGGTTGTAAATAGTTACTTCAAAAGTAGAAAAATGTGCTATAATAACTTTTGAGTTACAGCAGCTACTGTTTGTATGAGTGTTCGTGCCACAGTGCAGCTGCGCGAGCACGGTAGCTCGATATAATAATACACATCCGATCGTCTAAAATCGCTTGAATGTCCAAACTGGCAAACCTTAAACCACATACACCTGACAAAGTTTAGTGAAGACGCAAGGCTCACCGCTCGCGCGCCGTCTTTGTGTGTTGACTCGGCGTTCACCTCCGTGTTGCTTTCATGCCACTGACTGGACGGGGCGGAGTCACATGGCTACACACGCGGTAGTATGTTTTTAAGGGGGAAGTATTAACAAGATTAAAAAACCGAAATAACCGACATGGGAAAATTACGTCGTTTAGAGGTTCTGAATTTCGGTTTCGATTACTTTTCGATTAATCGTCCAGCCCTAATCCATAGCGTTCATGCAACAATGCAAGCTCTCGCGTGAACACAAAACGCATGCGTCGTGATGCTCTCGTGAACACTCGAGCATGTGCGTTGTGTTGACGCACAAATCTGAACACAACAAGCATGTGTTGTGATGCTCTCGTGAATACTCGCGCATGTGCGTTGAGTTGATGTGCGAGTCTGAACACAACACACATGGCATGCGTCGTGAAGCTCTCGTGAACGCGCGTTGTAGATCAATATTTTTGTAAATAAAGTGGTAAATTATGTTTTTTGCACAAACAAAGCACTCGGATCGCTTCATAAAATTGAGGTTAAACCACTGGATCACATGGAGTACTTTAATGATGTCTTTACTACTTCTCTGGGCCTTAAAAGTGGTAGTTGCGTAGAGTGTCAGTGGAGGGACAGAAAATTCTCAGATTTCATCAAAAAGATCTTCATTTGTGTTCCAAAGATGAACGAAAGTCTTACCGGTTTGGGATGACACAAGGGTAAGTAATTAATGACAGAATTTTCATTTTAAAGTGGTAAATGATGTTTTTTTTGTGCAAACAAAGCACTCGCATCGCTTCATAAAATTGAGGTTAAACAATGGAGTCACATGGATTACTTTAATGATGTCTTTACTACTTTTCTGGGCATTAAAAGTGGTAGTTGCGTAGGCTGTCAATGGAGGGACAGAAAGCTGTCAGATTTCATTATGGGTCTTATGGGTTTGGGACGACATGAGGGTGAGTAATTAATGACTTTTCATTTTTGGATGAACTTTACCTTTAAGGGATCTCTCTAGGCTGATTGATGAGGTCATCACTGCATGTATATAACAGACACACACAAAACCAAGCCACTGAATGTAAAAATATAAAAATACTCACCCAATTTCATCAAGGAAGCCAGCAGAACCCATAATGAAATCTCAAAGGGCAGCCGAACATTGCCATAATCAAGTGACAGAACCGGGAAGGGCTTCTTCTTGGAGTGACTGTTGTTATGTCCCACGTCTCTGTGTTCGTGGTTATTCTGGGATATCCCGGTGCCCATGTCTGGAGAGCTGGCGGCCCCTTCGAGGAGCATCAAACTGCCCACCAGGAGCCCCAAGACAATGATGAACATCTTAAGCTCCATGATAGTTGTGCGTTTCAGAAGATGAGAGGAATCAAGCTTCTCCAGATACACGAATGACACTATATTATCTGACCAAGTCTGTCGATGCTTTAACTAGCTCTATAGTGAAGTTTCTTTTTAACCTACTAGATAATTCCTGGATCATTTTCTGACTTCGGACTGACTGAAATCTAAAAGGCTCTTGGGTTTCCTACTTCCTGGCTTCTGTAAAACACTTAAACACCCTCTCCAGGTGAAGACAGAGAAAACCAGGAAATATAGACAGGTGTGTGTGTGTGTGTGTGTGAATATACCTGCATATAGACCAGGAAATATATGCGGGTATGTGTTCCCTCAAGGCGCTACACTAAAAGGTAGAACTGATGTTCATTTTCTTCCTCCTCCAACATCACCACCATCAGCCCCTCAGAAATACAGCATGGAAAAAGGACACTCAATGACAACTCCAAAACAGTCCTCATCGATACAGTCCAAAGGCACCAATCACGTTTTCTTCATGTTGCTCGTTTGCTCTTCTGATAACATCACAATCTGCTGTCCTGTCCCGATACAGACGACAGGAAAAGTCGCTTCAACTACGAATGACGTTGCTGTATTGGTGGTAGCGTCACGCGGGCTTTTCAGCGCTCCTTAAAGAACTTATTCGATGTCCTTTAGCGATACGGCTGATCATTTCACACACTCCATCTCCTTTTCCCATGTCTGCAGTGCGTGATGCAGAACAAATATATGTACAGCTCTAAAAACACACCCTTTGGGCAGGTTTTGAAAAGTCAATGGGAGGGGTCTCTTTCTTGGACTGCAGCGACATCCAGTGGAGAGGAGGGTCGCTGGATTCTTGCCATTAGGGTTGCCAAGAAAGGAGTTCGAATTGGAGAATCCTTAAAGGGACAGTTCACCTAAAAATGAAAATTCTGTCATCATTTATTTACCCTCAAGTTGTTCCAAACCTGAATGAATGCTGAACACAAAAGAAGATATTTTGAAGAATGTCGGTAACCAAACAGTTGTGGGGCACCATTGACTTTTTTCCATACTGTGGAAGTCAATGGGATCTATCAACTGTTTGGTTACCCATATTCTTCAAAATATCTTCTTCTTAGTCATGTGATATCTTTATATGATGAATAAACAGAAATGTAAGGCTGTATAGCCTTCTGTCATTGCTCTCAAAATAAATATGGCATTGTTAACTGGTTAGACATTAATGATAGTTGTGAAACATGATATATTATTTGAATGGATGTGGACAGAGGGAAAGATTTGCAGGGAATCACAATTTTGCTCATCACACAAAGCTTTCAGAAGCTTATGCTGTATTTAAGGTACTATTTTTCCTATTTAATTTCATTATATGGCAAAGAGTTGCCATTCTGTTTAAAGTTGATAAATGTAGTAAATTCTTATAACCCATTCAGTTACGTAATTTATGTTTAAGGTAAGTAGAAGTTATACTTGTCTATTATATTATTCAAGCAACCCCTAAAATGTATCTCAGTTTAAATGAATTGAAGTAGTATAGGCCTACTTTCAATTTTTGTTTATTTTCTTATGCTGATACCTTATATAGTAAGTGAAAGAAAAATCTAAGTATGTATAATGTGAAAAAAATCTGTTTTTAATTTCGAAGTGATATATAATGAGTTTTAGTATTGGGGTATTATTGTCAAGCAGACCTGGCAACCCTGTGCTTGCTGTGACAGGATGATTCAGTCAATTCAACAAACTCATGGTTTATTGTTCACTCCTAATCCATTGTTAGTCATACAACACTAATTGTGCAGCTTTCCAAGAATCCGTGTGGTTCCCTCCCTTGAATCTTCTGTTTGTCCATCATGTACTGCAGCTTCACTGCATAAAACTGGTTGTCCTTCATTCTCAGCTGAAGGAGACTCAATAGATAAAAAAAAAAAAAAACTGCAATGCAGCTCGGCACACAGCCAGGAAAGTGCATTTTGTGTCTAAATTACTGTTATTGAACCTAAGACATATGACATAAGACATAAGTGTTTTTAAATGAAACCAAATGAACTCACAGTCACCAAAATAGCCAAACGAGGCCAACTAGTAGTTTCATAATCCTCTTGCTGACTTGTGACCCAACTGTCTACAAGTGGAAACAAGTAAACAACTCAGATAACTATAATCATGAGGAAGGAGAAGTTCAAATGACTCATTGGTGTACAAAAGATCATGCATTTTACCTGCATTGTTTGGCCACGTTTTTATTATAATTAGACAAAATTGGCCACGTGTTTATTCACCCAGATAGCATGTTAAAGAAAATCTGTTATTATAAGCTGACTGTTTATTATCCCTTACATATGTTAATATAAAGCATCATAGTCTGTGCTTTACTTGCTGCAGTGGTTTTCTCTCTCAGCGGAATAAAGAAAACCAGTTTCGCTAAAAATGCGTTGATGGATGACAAATGTAATGAAGGTAAAGACGATTACAGTGACATACAGGAGTCGTACATTAAGCATGCGTGAGTCCGTTTTTATTGATGCGCAAACAAACCATGTACAACCCGAATTCCGGAAATGTTGGGACGTTTTTTAAATTTGAATAAAATGAAAACTAAAAGACTTTCAAATCACATAAGCCAATATTTTATTCACAATAGAACATAGATAACATAACAAATGTTTAAACTGAGAAATTTATGCACAAAATGAGCTCATTTCAAATTTGATGCCTGCTACAGGTCTCAAAATAGTTGGGACGGGGGCATGTTTACCATGGTGTAGCATCTCCTCTTCTTTTCAAAACAGTTTGAAGACGTCTGGGCATCGAGGTTATGAGTTTCGGTTTTGGTGTTGGAATTTGGTCCCATTCTTGCCTGATATAGGTTTCCAGCTGCTGAAGAGTTTGTGGTCTTCTTTCGTTTAATGATGCGCCAAATGTTCTCTATAGGTGAAAGATCTGGACTGCAGGCAGGCCAATTCAGCACCCGGACTCTTCTACGACGAAGCCATGCTGTTGTAATAGCTGCAGTATGTGGTTTTGCATTGTCCTGCTGAAATACACAAGGCCTTCCCTGAAATAGACGTCATCTGGAGGGGAGCATATGTTGCTCTAAAACCTTTATATACCTTTCAGCATTCATAGTGCCTTCCAAAACATGCAAGCTGCCCATACCGTATGCACTTATGCACCCCCATACCATCAGAGATGCTGGCTTTTGAACTGAACGCTGATAACACGCTGGAAGGTCTCCCTCCTCTTTAGCCCGGAGGACACGGCGTCCGTGATTTCCAACAAGAATGTCAAATTTGGACTCGTCTGACCATAGAACACTTTTCCACTTTGAAACAGTCCATTTTAAATGAGCCTTGGCCCACAGGACACGACGGCGCTTCTGGACCATGTTCACATATGGCCTCCTTTTTGCATGATAGAGCTTTAGTTGGCATCTGCAGATGGCACGGCGGATTGTGTTTACCGACAGTGGTTTCTGGAAGTATTCCTGGGCCCATTTAGTATTGTCAATTACACAATCATGCCGATGAGTGATGCAGTGTCATCTGAGGGCCCGAAGACCACGGGCATCCAATAAAGGTCTTCGGCCTTGTCCCTTACGCACAGAGATTTCTCCAGTTTCTCTGAATCTTTTGATGATGTTATGCACTGTAGATGATGAGATTTGCAATTTGACTTTGAGGAACATTGTTTTTAAAGTATTCCACAATCTTTTTACACACTCTTTCACAGCTCTGCCCATCTTTACTTCTGAGAGACTCTGCCTCTCTAAGACATCCCTTTATAGCTAATCATGTTACAGACCTGATATCAATTAACTTAATTAGTTGCTAGATGTTCTCCCAGCTGAATCTTTTCAAAATTTCTTGCTTTTTTTTTGTTGCCCCCGTGCCAACTTTTTTGAGACCTGTAGCAGGCATCAAAGTTGAAATGAGCTCATTTAGTGGATAAAAGTGTAAAATTTCTCTATTTAAAGATTTGTTATGTTATCTATGTTCTATTGTGAATAAAATATTGGCTCATGTGATTTGAAAGTCTTTTAGTTTTCATTTTATTCAAATTTAAAAAACGTCCCAACATTTCCGGAATTCGGGTTGAATGTGCTCTCACTGCTATAACATCGTATTTCTGCATGAACAAAGTTCAATATATTTGCGTAGTTGTCAAAATTAATGTACTGTGAGTGTTTTATAACAGATGCTCACTGAGGAAGTGTGTTTTGGACTTTGCAGAGACCAACAGAGACACGATCGCTTGTTCTGACTGAGGAACTGTTCACTGATGACGTCGACCCACCTTCAGATCGCTGAGTTTCCATGCATTCAGAATGTTTTTATTTTTCATTTGTATTTTGGTGTGTTTAATAATTCTGAATGGATCCATATAGTAGCTATATGCAGTCATTTGGCGTCTCCCTGTGGTCTTGTTTGGTATGGCAGGTTGATTTGTGCTTATTTGAGTTACTGTATAACTGAACAGAGTAAGTAATTTGAAGTTGTAAAGAATGTCTGCAAAGTTTGATTCGGAGAGGAGGAGGGCCTTGGAGTAAAAAAGGTTGGGAACCATTGACTTACTGTATTCCTAAACGTGACATCCTCGTGTTCAGACAAAGCCAGTCACATCTTCCCTAACGTGATTTGCTTGAGGGTAGATGTAAAACACAGCTGAATGAATAAACAATAGAATTAATATCTGCACATACTGATGGGAACAGAAACCTGAAGAGGAAAGATGCAAAACGTCACAAACATCATCGAAAGGTCAGAGACTTCAGGAGACCAAGAATGGAGATCAGAATGGAGTAATTCTTACTAAAACAAGTCCAGGTCACATTTCACAGCAGAACGAATAAAAATAGCCTTCATTTTCTTTGAGCAGAATATTTCTCTCTCTCTCTCTGTGTGTGTGCGTGTCCAGATTATTTAGATGTTTTTACTTACTTTTTGTCTTTTGTATTTTGGAGTGAAATGACCTTAACATTGCAATGTAAGCCCTTTATACTTTTATTCTGAAACATTCATTTTCAATCGATTTGTTTTTAAATGCCATACTTTGCTTGTGCTTTTTAAATTTGATCTTGTGTACAAAGCCAGGCAAAAATAGCTGACCTCATATTCACCCAGTAAATCTTTAGACCTTGACTTTAACATTTAAGAGGTTTCTCTGTATCCTGCAATTGTCTGTTTTCTGTTGTGGCTGCTTGAGCTTTTCATGTGCTAAAATAGTTTCACAGTGACTTCAAGCTGCAACAAACACACACACAATAAATAGACACAAGCTGGAGTGGTCAGAGAAAAAAAATGGCAGGTTTTATTGAGCAGAAGTCTTAAATGCATGCTGGGTTTATTCTCGTGACTTGATTATTATATTGAATTCAAAGACTAAGAAGTCTTGCACTGTGACCCAGAATGTCAAAGGAATGACAAAACAGGCCTAACCTTACATTACAGCAAAACTGGAACATAGTTAAAGGGTTAGTTACCCTAAAAATGAAATTTCTGTCATTACTCACCCTCACATCGTTCCAAACCTGTAAGACCTTCGTTCATCTTTGGAACACAAATTAAGATATTTTTGATGAAATCCAAGGGTTTTTTTTTTTTAATCTCCCATAGAAAGCAACATAATTACCATCATTCAAG
Source organism: Mylopharyngodon piceus (assembly GCA_039654765.1). Taxonomy (NCBI): domain Eukaryota; kingdom Metazoa; phylum Chordata; class Actinopteri; order Cypriniformes; family Xenocyprididae; genus Mylopharyngodon; species Mylopharyngodon piceus. The sequence goes on from CM077445.1 coordinate 17,053,737, forward strand.
GTCCAGAAAGCTAAAGACATCGTTATAATAGTCAACGTGACTACAGTGGTTCAATGTTATGAAGCGATGAGAATACTTTTTGTGTGCAAAAACGAAACAAAAATAATTACTTTTTTCAACAAATTCTTCTCTACCCTGTCATTCTCATATGCAGTTGACGCAGTGAATGCAGTTCAGCACTTCCGTGTTTACGCCAGCATCACGTGAGTACCACGATGCATGTGTGTGATTGGATTTCATCAAAAATATCTTAATTTGTGTTCTGAAGATGAACGAAGGTCTTACAGATGTGGAACGACATGAGGGTGAGTAATAAATGACAGAAATTTCATTTTTGGGTAAACTATACCTTTAAGGACTTTCAGTCAGGGTTAAATATTGCTAAATAAAACTAAAACCATAAAATAAACATTAACAAAAATAAAATATATTAAAAAAATTAACTTATTTTATTTCAGCTAGTTGTCAAGGCACCATTTTTAATTTTCGTTTAGTTCAAGCATTAAAATGTCATAACTAAATAAAATAAAAATAAAACTTAAAAAAACAGACATTAAAAATAAAAATGACCAAAAAACCAGAATAAAATTCCTAAATTTTGAAAGTTAAAATGACAGTTTAAAAATTAAAATGAAAACGGACAATAGAAAAATAAAACATAATTCAAAATATTAACAAAAACTAATGTAAAAAATAAATTTGGAAAATGTACTGGTCAGGACATTATCTTGTAATTTTACGGAAATTTACATTAACCCTAAAAGACAACACAATGCAATGCATAATTCAAAATACAGGTAAAACACCTGTTTAAAAAAATACAGAAAATACCTTTTATACAGTACATTGTGACCTATTTTTACAGACTTTTTTTTTTTTACAGTGTATAATAGTATATCAGCGTTACTAAAATAACACTGGCTTGAGTTTGGTAAATAACCAGAGTATAAGAGAAGGTAAAAATCAAACAAACATGCAAAAAAATAAGCAACATTCACTTCATCATCTATTCCACCCTCAGAGACCTGTAATCAATACTTTCATGATGTATTTTAATTATTATTATTATTATTACATAAATAAAATGTTTTTAGAGAGACTCTGGTTATAAAAATGAAATAAAAATGATGTTCATACATATTTTGTATTGTTGTGAAGTTTGAAAAAATATTTTGAATAACATTAAAAACATGAAATGGTTGAGCACTAAGACCCACAGTTGCATTTTTGTAATATTCAGGAAAAAAGTCTTCTATTTACAGGATGATGTCGGGACCCTCGGGAACGTGGAGGATGCATGTTTTTGTCTTTAAAAGGCCGTCTGTGAGCTACAGGAAATGAAGAAACATCCATGTGACATTAGCTACTTCTGAACACTGTTACAGATCATCTCGAGATGAATACTGAGTGTATGAGATTTGCTGCTAACTCATTTCAGAATATATAAGGAAATATATCTTTGCTTTTGATCTTTTTTGCTTTTGCACTTGTGGTTAAAAAGGGTGGTTGATGTTATCTTACTGAGAACAAATACTGACCCACTTGCAAGTAGCATTTAGATTCTGAAAACAAACAAATGACAATTTAAACTAAAAGACTTGTGTAAAAGGAAACAAACAGTGTGTAAAACCTTCTCCTTGTGACCCATGGTCAAATGGTTGTTTTGAAGTGCCTGTTTTTTACCGCAGTGATCTTGCAATAAACACTGAATGGTTTGACTTTCTTCACCACTGTGCAGAAACAAGAAGAACATGACTAAAAAACATGCCCAAATTAAAGTCATGTGTTCAACACACAAACACTGTCAGCCTTTATCAGCAACTTAAAATAGTTACTAACTTCGTCCTGGATCAAAGTAAAGTGTTTTGACGACGTCATGGACAATTATGACAAATGTCTCTGACAATAACAGACAACATGATTATATTCATGCTGTAATGTCTGAATAAGCATAACTCATAACTGCATATGTGAATTGAGTATGCAGTATGCAACAGAAACAGCATGCAATGATAAATATTTCAAACACTTGTCACATGACCTCATCATATCGCATGTTTAAATTAGTCTGAATTTCATCTAAATTTGGATTTTTTTTACCTTAATTTAACCTCAAATATGTTAACATTTGACAGTATGATCAACAAATTTGCAGTTCATTCATCACAATGGAAATAGAAGGTCACTTTAAGTGCATTGCATTGTGGGATACAGTGTGTTTTGTTATGCTTCACATTCATCCCACACTCTCAGAAAAAATGTGCAAAACTTGTACCTTTAAAGGGATCTTTGTATCGTATTTACCCCTAAAAGTCTCATAGAAGTACCTTAAAGGGTTAGTTCACCCAAAACTTAAATTTCTGTCATTAATTACTCACCTTCATGTCATTCCACACCCGTAAGACCTTCGTTCATCTTCAAAACACAAATTAAGATATTTTTGATAAAATCCGATGGCTCAGTGAGGCCTGCATCGCCAGCAATAACACTCCCTTTTTCAATGCCCAGAAAGCTACAAAAACCACATTTAAAACAGTTCATGTGACTACAGTGGTTCAACCTTAATATTATAAAGCGATGAGGATACTTTTTGTGCGCCAAAAATAACAAAATAACAACTTTATTCAACAATATCTAGTGATGGGCGATTTCAAAACACTCAACCTGGAAGCTTTACAAATCTTTTGTTTCGAATCAGTGGTTCGGAGCACTTATCAAACTGCCAAAGTCATGTGAACTATTGAAGTTTCAAAACACTTATGATGTAACAAAGCCTCGTTTACTGAAATCATGTGATTTTGGCAGTCTGAACCACTGATTCAAAACAAAAGATTGGTAAAGCTTTGAAGCTTCATGAAGCAATGTTTTGAAATCGCCCATCACTAGATAGCTAAGTAAAAAAGTATTCTCGTCGCTTTATAATATTAAAGCTGAACCACTGTAGTCACATAAACTGTTTTAAATATGTCTTTAGTAGCTTTCTGGGCATTGAAAAAGGGAGTTATTGCTAGTGATGCAGGCCTCACTGAGCCATCAGATTTTATCAAAAATATCTTCATTTGTGTTCCGAAGAAGAACGAAGGTCTTACGGGTGTGGAACCACATGAGGGTGAGTAATTAATGACAGAAATTTCATTTTTGGGTGAACTAACCCTTTAAGATACATATACTCTAAGATACTAAAACGCACCTTTTAGGGGTAAATAAGGTACAAAGTAGTCACTTTAAGGGTACCGCCTCAGTGACAAGCTGTTGTAACCCTAAAAGTAAAGTTTTGCAATTTTTCTGACAGTGCATAAATAGATAGATAGATAGATAGATAGATAGATAGATTGTTTTGTTCCTACTATGGAAGTCAATGGGGACCATCACTGTTTGGTTACTAAGTTTCTTCAAAATATCTTCTTTTGTGTTCAGCAGAAGAAAGAAATTCATACAGGTTTGGAACAACCTGTGGGTGAGTAAATGATGACAGAATTTTCATTTTTAGGTGAACTATCTCTTTAAATGTTATATGCATGTTTTCCAGCAGATGGCGCTGTCTACCTTTGGGAGTTAGTCAAATGACGGGAAGCTGTCCTGCATTTTTATAGTAAATCAAGCTGCTTTACTAATTCAAATCAGCCAAACTGAAGCACTTCACTTTCTCTGATTACTCTACAACCACATTTGCTCCAGATCACCTTATATTCCTGTTACTAACTACTTTAAAGGAGTTTTACTAATAAATACACCTCTGAATCAGCAATAAAAATGTCATGCTCTGAGTAGCCAAAAAGAAAGACAGCAGACCTCCATCTGAATGTTTGTGATTCAGAGGAGTTTGGAAGGCGAGGCTTTGGTAGACTATAATGCTTAATTGTCTTTTTCTGGGTAGTAGTTGGCAGAAAGTGTTTCTTTGTTCCAGGCAGTCGGACCTCCGGGGTGACCCGTAATACTCACTTTATAATGATGAAAGGTGCCTGAAACACATCTGGTTCTTGTGGAAAGCGGCAGAAAATCCTTTGAAGTCTGAAAAACATGCTGAAGGTGGGTGGTACTGTACCTGCTTCACTCTATTGTGTGTCACTATACATGTATTGTTCAAAGATCTGCAGTTTTATGTAAAAACAGCAGTAAAGGTTTGGATAAGGCCGTGAGGGGCTTATTGCTTATATGAAATTGCAGGGACAAAATGTGATTAAAATATATCATTCTAATTATTATCAATGTGTGAAAACATTTTTTAGGATCCTTTGATGAATAGAAAGTTCAAAAGAACAACATTTATTGGAAACAGAAATATTTTGTGACATTTTAAATGTCAATTTTGATCAATTTAATGCATCCTTGCTGAATAATTTAAAAAATCTTACTGAACTCATATGAATGGTACGTATATTCATATAAAAATATATAAATAATATGTAAAAGAGTAAATAGTTTTTATCATTTTATTTTCTAACATTTTAATAATTAATTATTAATAATAATAATAATTGGAGTAAACAGTTCATCCAGTATAAGTATTATTTATATAGCTGACAAGCAATCTAGCAATTTGGTGTATTAATATAGTGTTTATAGTCAGTCACAGGTGTGTGTTCATAAGCATTTTACAACAGCTTTGAATCTGTTTTATAATGCTGAAAATGAACTTATTGCAAACATATTTGTTTGTTTTAATGAAAATGGACATTTTTAAAAATGTCCACTAGTGGACCTTCCTATTAAAGTCAGCAGATGATCTTAAAATCATCTTTAGGTGAATTTTAAAGGAAAAGTTCACCCAAAAATGAAAATTCTTTCTATTTAGTTGTTGTTTATGTCATTTCAAACCCATATGCATTTATTTTTTTTCTGTGGGAACACAACATTTTTTTCTATACAACATCAATTTAGTGGCCATGTCACATAAAAATACTATAAATCTAGTCTATATGAGTCCATCATGCACTATATTCCAAGTCTTTGATGTACATCTTTTTTATATATCTGTTTATACAAACCCGATTCCAAAAAAGTTGGGACATTGTACAAATTGTGAATAAAAAAGGAATGCAATAATTTACAAATCTCATAAACTTATATTTTATTCACAATAGAATATAGATAACATATCAAATGTTGAAAGTGAGACATCTTGAAATGTCATGCCAAATATTGGCTCATTTTGGATTTCATGAGAGCTACACATTCCAAAAAAGTTGGGACAGGTAGCAATAAGAGGCCGGAAAAGTTAAATGTACATACAAGGAACAGCTGGAGGACCAATTTGCAACTTATTAGGTCAACTGGCAACATGATTGGGTATAAAAAGAGCCTCTCAGAGTGGCAGTGTCTCTCAGAAGTCAAGATGGGCAGAGGATCACCAATTCCCCCAATGCTGCGGCGAAAAATAGTGGAGCAATATCAGAAAGGAGTTTCTCAGAGAAAAATTGCAAAGAGTTTGAAGTTATCATCATCTACAGTGCATAATATCATCCAAAGATTCAGAGAATCTGGAACAATCTCTGTGCGTAAGGGTCAAGGCCGGAAAACCATACTGGATGCCCGTGATCTTCAGGCCTTTAGACGGCACTGCATCACATACAGGAATGCTACTG
>CM077445.1:17064321-17192824 GCA_039654765.1 Mylopharyngodon piceus
GTTTCTAAATGCTGGTACAAATTATCTCTGACCGTGGTTATACAAGGGAAAAGACAACTCACTGATGCACTTATCACAAGCTGAACTTCAGATGTTTCTCCTGTGGTTTACCACAAGCTCTTCTTCAGGCCAACAATTCTGTTCTGACATGATAAGGAGCCTCTGGAGAGAAGACAGCAGTGGAGGATCTGAAAAAGACCTGGACGCTCTCCAAAACCACAGGCCAGAGAATCTGTCCTCCACTGCCAGGAGCTGGACTCTGAAGCAGACCTGCACCGAGAGATGAAGTCATTATAGCACAGATGATCATTATAGCACAATTATTCATTAAAATTAACAAATCTTTTATGGATATCCCCATAATTTATTGCATCCCTATATATTGGTCTCTAAACAAATATATATATATATATATATATATATATATATAATTGGTCTCTGATAAATATAACAATAAATGAATATTATAAATACAAAATAATAAAAAATATAATATAAAAATATATAAATATATTTTATTTATTACACTTGTAATTTACACATACACACACCACACACTTGTAACTATAAAACTTTGTCTCTTAAAAATAAATATATAAATGATATTTATTATGTGAACATTTATAAATATATTAAATATTATAATACAAAATAATAAATTAAATATTATACAAAATACAGTCAAACCAAAAATTATTTGGACATTTTTGATATATTTTTACTAGTGGGTGCAGGACACAATAGTTCATTTATGTAAGTGAGGATAGCAAAATAAAGTGTGACATATTATACCCAAAAATTCTTCATACAGTGGACTACCAGTAAAATTGATAAAAATTTGGAACCAAAAATTATTCAGACACTTTGACCTGACCATGTTTTGGTTAAGTGTTATCTGACATAATTAAGATTAATTTTTTCTGACACAGTTTAACTCTGAGATCTTGTCATATTTTATTACCATTTTTTTTAAACTATAGTGAATAAACTGAATTAATGAATGAAATGTTCAAGGTGTCTGAATACATTTTGGTCTCTGATAAATATAAATACAAAATAATAAATAGTATAAAATAAAAATATATAAATATAATTTATTTATTACTTGTAATTTACACACCACACACTTGTAACTATAAAACTTTGTCTCTTAAAAATAAATATAAATATGATATTAAATATGTGAAAATTATATATTATATTAATACAAAATAATAAATTAAATATTATACAAAATAATTTCTTTAAGATCTGAGCTATGTAACATCACAAATATTTTAGTTAATTTAATTGACCTTTGATCACCAAAATGACATATTTAAACGTTTTTTCCTATGAAAAAAAATTCTTAATGCCTTAAATAGGTTGAATGTAACTCTACACCCTTGCTTTATTTATTATACGCGGATCTATGAATATGATAATTAGCCCCGCCTCCGCTCACTCACACAAGCTCAGATATCCACTCGGTCAACTTACTTTAAGTTAAACGCTGCACAATGATATCGCTTTTTACAACGTCGGACACCTAATGGTAATTAATATTAAAAATACAAAAATATATTTGTTTTAATAAAAACTAAAAAATATATTGTCTCTCTTTATCTCTGCTACTTATTTTGTAGTTTATTATCTTCTCTAGCAAGCTATGACGGCAGCATTGGCACTAATAGGTTAACGCCTGCATGTCATTTATATCAAGGGAAATCCCTGGTACATCCAGTGATGACCAATGATGGCATAATGAGAGATGGCCGAAGTTCATGGAAATGAAAATGCTGAGGGCACATTTGGCAGAAATGAGACACATCGCAGAGGACGTTTCAGATTTGAGTCAAGCTGCTGCTTTTAGCGGTCAGACCGAACACATATGAGTAAGAACCAGAGTACTGAGACAGATACAGAGAGAACAGCTGTGCGTCTGACGCCCATGAACTGCCACGAGAGTAGACGCATTCTTCCGTCTGTCTGTCATCACAAAGCAAGAGAGGATCGTCTTCAAATCTCCCCCTCGTATTTATATTCCAGCCCAAAACATCATATTCTCAGGTCCACTTGAACCGCTCACAATGCACACATTGTCACAGCCGGTTCTCCGAGACGAGCTTCACCGCGCCAAATTGCACGACCTCAAAGAAGATTAAAGGAACGTCTCTCTAGCTGACTGCCATTACTCAAATGATGTGAGAAGCCAAACCTGGCAAAATTATTTAGCTATATGTGGCTGAGAGCACAGCAACGACATGTACAATTGGCCACCATCACGCTTTTGTGTGGTTATAAAACCAACAGCCAGAAAAAAGTGAACAGATCTGTATTGTTCAGTAGGAAAATGTGAAGTATTGTACGGTGACGTCAACTCCTGAAGAGTGGGAGACAGAGCCTTTTGTCATCGTGTTTGTTTGTGTCTATGTTTTTGTGAGCTAGAAGACAAAGACAAACAAGTACTTGTGCAATATCACAGTTTGACAGCATTTAAAGAAATCAGTCCCCAGCCACAGTTTCAAGACAATCTTAGAAACGTGTAGCTGCTTCCTGAATAAAAGCTGGTTTAAAGGGTTAGTTCACCCAAAAATGAAAATTCTGACATTAATTACTCACCCTCATGTCATTCCACACCCGTAAGACCTTCGTTCTTCTTTGAAACACAAATTAAAATATTTTGGATAAAATCCGATGGCTCAGTGAGGCCTGCATCGCCAGCAAGATAATTAACGCTTTCAGATGCCCAGAAAGCTACTAAAGACATATTTAAAACAGGTCATGTGACTACAGTGGTTCAACCTTAATGTTATAAAGCGACAAGAATACTTTTTGTGCGCCAAACAAACAAAATAACGACTTTATTCAACAATATCTTGTGATGGACGATTTCAAAACACTGCTTCATGAAGCTTTGAAGCTTTACGAATCTTTTGTGTTGAATCAGTGGTTCTGAGCGTGTATCAAACCGCCAAAGTCACGCCCCCCAGTGGTGAATCATTGAAATTTCAAAACACATGATGTAACGAAGCCTCGTTTACTGAAATCACGTGACTTTGGCGGTTTGATACATGCTCCGAGCCACTGATTCGAAACAAAACATTCGTAAAGCTTTGAAGCTTCATGAAGCAGTGTTTTGAAATCGCCTATCACTAGATATTGTTGAATAAATTTGTTATTTAGTTTTTTTGGCACACAAAAAGTATTCTCGTCGCTTCATAACATTAAGGTTGAACCACTGTAGTCACATGATCTGTTTTAAATATGTCTTTAGCAGCTTTCTGGGCATCTGAAAGTCTTAATTATCTTGCTAGCATTAGAGGCCTCACTGAGACATCGGATTTTATCAAAAATATTTTAATTTGTCTTCTGAAGATGAACGAAGGTCTTAAGGATGTGGAACGACATGAGGGTGAGTAATTAATGACAGAAATTTGATTTTTGGGTGAACTAACCCTTTAACGGCACAGACATTTGAAGGAAACTATATCGCCCCCTTGAGTGTTCAAATGATTCTCGAAAAAAATTACATGTTGCACACATTTCTAACTGATTTTTTGGAGTGTTCATACAACAAAATGAAGTGCAAAAGAAGAGCATTGGAGTGTGGAGGTTTATCCTGTCAAAGAGCATGATGGCAAATGTGTTTTGTTTGTCACAGAAGTTCTCATTGACCAATAAGTGGTGTTTTCTGCCAAGTTTTATCGCCATTCTTCATCAATAGCACACAAAATGCATGCACGGTCAACATTCACAATTGCAATTTATTTCCACCATGATTTTAACATGATTTCGACACTCCTGAGCAACACTTTGGTGTCATTTATCTCACAAATACAATCGTTGCAACGTGAAATGAAACCTGCATTAGAGCAAGAACTAAAATAGCTAATATAATGTCATTAAATTACACTAAAATACCATAAAAAATCACTAATGCCAATTTGTCATGATTAATGTAGGGCTGGGCAAGTAATCGAATGTTATTTTCAATTACAAGTTTAGCCATAACAATTACGAAAACAAGAAAATTGAGAAGTAATATATATTACTTCTCAATTTTCTTGTTTTCGTAATTGTTATGGCTAATTTGTAATATATACATACAGACAGACAGACACACACATTTTTTTATTTTATTTTACATTTTCATTTGAGTATATATATATATATATATATTATATTTTATATACACACATTTTTTTTTTTTTAATTATATTTTCATTCGAGGAATATATATATATATATATATACACACACACACATTTATTTTTTATTTTAATTTTATTTTATTATATATTTTCATTTGAGTACATATATATATACATATATATATATATACATACATACATATACATTTATTTTTTATTTTATTTTAATTTTATTATATTATATTGTCATTTGTGTATATATATATATATATATATATAAATTTTTTTATTTTATTAATTATTATTATTTTTACATTTTTAAGTTTAATAAATAAATTATGTTTCCAAAGTCAATGAGTAATGAAGTTCAACATTTATGATCTCAAAATGGACCAAAATAACCATGATTATGATTTTTGAGGCTGATGTTGAATGAGTCAGCACCTCGTTTGTTTGAACTCGTCAACCGATGGCAACTGCAACATGAATGACTCCAAACGATCACACTTTATACGTCTCTCCTGTCATTGTATCTTAAATGTGTCAATTCAAATGGGTTTTCATGACTAGCAGGGCAGCAGATTGCAAGCATGTTCATGGGTCGTCACAGCTGGGATAAAAATACTTGCCAAAATAATTTATTCAAGGATTCCTTTTCTAGGTCAGATTTCCACGAGAGCCACAGCACTATATTTACAGAGGCTGTTTCAGTGCACAGACCTTCAGACATCATGAGAGCAGCGCTGGAGGAGTGTCCAATGATTCTGTGTGCTGCCAATGACACGTGTGAACAGCTGGAGGACTGTGTCTTATCTCAGCTCAAAAAAAAAATAAATATATATAAAATAAATGAACATTGGTCATGAGACAACCAATCTGGCATACTTTATTTCAAAGCTATGGCAGAGTTTTCAGTCTTCAGAACACTTATAGGTAAAAAGTACATGAGTCACAGAATAATTTTATGGTGTTTCTTGTCCTTTTTGGAGCAAGGACCTCAAAATACAAGATCAGAGGCTGCAGTGGAGTCTGTGCCTCAGTGGGAGTCGTCGCTCCAGACCCATAAAACCTAATAGGAGGTAAAACTCCTCACTCAGCAGCCCGCAGCTCTGTGTCTGACGCTGTGACTCCTTCCTGCTTCAAGAGAAACCACCGGAGACCCTCACGCCAGCGCGTACAGACACTCACATTAGAGGCAAAGCCCTCAGGGACTACAACAGAGAGGAGAGGAAGGGACAGTCCAACACAAACAAACCCTTGCATTTCCTTTTCCCTCCACCTTATCTTCCCTTCATCCCTCGTTTATTGTTCCTCCCCTATTATTCTCCTTGTGCTGATGCAGCTGTGAATCCAGGCCTGAACTCTAACAGACTCCATGTGTGAGGTGAGAGGCTGAATCTGCTCAGCCAAGCAGGTTTTAATGGAGCTATTCTGGAATTTTTTGTGTTACAAGAACATGAAAACTCACAGCCGGGTTTACCGTGTCAATGTTCTTAAAGGAACAGTTCATCCCAAATAAAATTTGCCTTAATTTTTCTGAATTTACCTTCACATCGTTCAAAATGTTTTTGGGGTTTTTTTTGTTTTTGTTTTTTGTGTGAGAGAATATATGTTTAGATACAAGATGAAAAGGTTTTTATCTTTTAAATAGATAAAGAGAGATAGATTACATTAAATGCTTTTTGAAAAGCAGTTTGCTGTTTCTTTGATAATTATTATCCATGCAGTTTTCATGACCACATTAATTAGGAGATTAAATGGAATATTTTTATAGAACTGTAATATTTTTTTAAAATAATTTTAATTTTTTTTATATCTATATAGATATTATATTTTTAAATTTAAAAGTCATTTAAATAATAATTATATTTATTAATATCCATACTTGTGACCCTGGACCACAAAACCAGTCATAAGGGTCAATTTTTTTGAAATTGAGATTTATACATCATCTGAAAGCTGAATGAGCTTTCCATTGATGTATGGTTTGTTAGAACAATATTTGGTCGAGATACAACAATTTGAAAAAAAATCAAAATATTGAGAAAATCACCTTTAAAGTTGTCCAAATGAAATCCTTAGCAATGCATATCCACTCACAAAAATAAATTTTTGATATATTTATGGTAGGAAATTTACAAAATATCTTCATGGAACATGATCTTTACTTAATATCCTAATGATTTTTTGGCATAAAAGAAAAATTGATCATTTTGACCCATACAATATATTGTTGGCTATTGTTACAAATATACCAGTGTGACTTATGACTGGTTTTGTACAGGGTCACATTTATAATTACCATATTTTCTGGAAAATAAGTCACACCTGACTGTCACACCGGGTCAAAACTGTATTGTTGAGAGAAAATAAAACACAGAAAAGTTGCATTGGTGCATAAGTCACATTTTACCATTACATTAAAAAATAATGTAAAATATCAGTAAATAAAAATTACAAACATTATAAACACTATAAACGTATTTTAGTTCCCCTTACTCAACAACAACTCCTTTAAATTCAATGGTATTCAAAAATATAAGTATAAAACAAATTATAATGGCAATCACTATAAGCAACATTTATTTTAAATTAGCCTAAACAAATAGATTAAAAGCAGAAACTACCAACGTGCGACAAATTTACTCTACAAACAAACATACCTCTCTCATTCAGCACAAATCCTTTTATTCTGGATCGTCACAGGACCAAACGAACCAGCGAACTTTCGTCTGTGGTCTACAAAAGAAGAATGAATAGAAACAGGTGATGTCGAGCTTCAAAAATGATACATTAAAGGATTAGTTCAGTTCAGAATTAAAATATCCTGATAATTTACTCACCCCCATGTCATCCAAGATGTTTATGTCTTTCTTTCTTCAGTCAAAAAGAAATGAAGGTTTTTGAGGAAAACATTCCAGGATTTTTCTCCATATAGTGGACTTCAACAGTTACCAACGGGTTGAAGGTCCAAATGTCAGTTTCAGTGCAGCTTCAAAGATCTCTAGACGATCCCAGACGAGGAATAAGGGTCTTATCTAGAGAAACGATTGCTCGTTTTCTAAAAAAAAAAAAAATGTATATACTTTTTAACCACAAATGCTCGTCTTGCTCTGCGATGTGCCACGCATTACGTAATCACGTTGGAAAGGTCACGTGTGACGTAGGTGGAAGTACTGCTGTAGGGTGAAAAACTCCTCCAACTTCAAAATCGTCCGACATCGTTGTTTTACCTTTTTTGTAAAGGCCGTTTGACTTAGTCTTTTGCATGTTCGCTTTGTAAACACTTGCTCAGTACTTCCGCCTACGTCACGCGTGACCTTTCCAACGTGATTACGTAATGCGTGGCACATCGCAGAGCAAGACGAGCATTTGTGGTTAAAAAGTATATAATTTTTATTTTTTTTTAGAAAACGAGCAATTGTTTCACTAGATAAGACCCTTATTCCTCGTCTGGGATCATGTAGAGCTCTTTGAAGCTGCACTGAAACTGACATTTGGACCTTCAACCCGTTGAAGTCCACTATATGGAGAAAAATCCTGGAATGTTTTCCTCAAAAACCTTCATTTCTTTTCGACTGAAGAAAGAGACATAAACATCTTGGATGACATGGGGGTGAGTAAATTATCAGGAAATTTTAATTCTGAAGTGAACTAATCCTTTAACACCACAAAAGTGTCATAAAAACAGTCCATATGACTTGTGAGCTTTTGAATTCATATGATAGCTTTGTGCAAGGAAACAATCAAAAATCATCTCCTTTTGTGTTATGCAGAACAAAATAACAGCATACGGGTTTGACATAATATGAGGATGAGTATATAATGAAAAATATTTTTGTTCCTTTAAGGAATTCACAGAGACTAGTCAGATGTTTTGTTCGATTCTGCTTTCAATAAATGAAACAGTGTTATTGTTCTGTGTGGTGACAGATTCGGGGAACTGAATAAAAGTGCGATACCAGTAAATTCTCATCTTACTTGGGCCTAACAGGAAGTGAGCTCATAAAGGACAGGATGTGTGCCGTTATTTCCCCTCATGAGTTGGTTCCAGAAACGGACGCGGTCTGTTTATTCAACCCTATGCTGTCCAGTACACTCAGGGTCAGATTCAAATTCAGAACTGCAGATGGTGATTGGACGAGAGGATTATACCAATCACCAATCACCAATCACACAGCGAATGAAAGTTTCAAATATGAGATGTTTAAGTGTTCCTGTTTTTGACTAGCTTGGTGGTAGCATGCATGCTTATCAAGATGTGACCCTCAAGATGTGTCATTCTGCTCTCCTTCCCACCATTATCCTGTCTTCCTGACAATTATCCTGTCCCTCCACCCTTCAAATGTCAATACCTATTGTATGTGTTTATGTGTAGTATATTTAGATGTCAAACAAAAAGGCAAAAAGTAGACAGACAGACAGATAGACAGATAGATAGATAGATAGATAGATAGAATGAAAGATTAACGGACCAGACAGACAGACATTCTGGTCACTCTAAAATCATTTACAAACTACAAGGGGCACTGTGTTATTCCCTTCAGCGTGTCGCAGGCCAATAGAGTTAATCCACAGCATGACGGACACGCTGTCACGCACCATTACCCCCTCAGGCTGGTCAATCCCTGTGACCTGTTGGCTTAATACAGCCCTAAAGGTCCATCAAAGAATCCCATTATGTCAACCGTCCAACACAGACATTGACCAACAGGCCTTGTAATGAACACATAAAGGGCACCAGTGTGGTGGGCTGTGGTGTCAAAATCGACCCCTCCTGCAGGGTAATAGTGGTCGCAAAGCCTAACCAGCGTGTCACAGCGAACCCTGGGGTTATGCAAGAATGGTGCCAGAGTGACGGCCCGCTTCAGACGACCACTTCACCCCCGGACACAGGTCAGCCTGTGCCACGAAACCTAGACCACACTCACATGACTGAGAACATTAAAACCTCTGACGGGAGCAACTGCACTTCAAAGTCAGCTGCGGCTTTCTGACCCCAATGATGGCTGAAATACTGCGTGGTTTCAATCAGAGACCCTACAGGGCAAAAATAAAAGAGATGTTTCATATGATTATAATTAAGACTTAAAAAGGTCTTGGAATGGAATAAATATGTTTGTGAAAAGCAAAACAAAAGAATTAAGAGTGTTACGACACTTTGACGTGAGCATGATGAACAGGTCATGAGGTCCATGCAACTTGAACACCCGTCATTCACAAACTGAACCTTGAATGTTGGATGGTTGGATGGATGGATGGATGGATGGATGGACAGACCAGATGGAATGAAAGACAGACTGAATGACAGACAGACGGAATGAACGACAGACAGACGGACGGGCCAGACAGAATGAAAGACAGACTGAATGAATGACAGACGGACAGACAGACAGACAGACTGAATGACGGAATGAATGACAGACAGACGGACGGGCCAGACAGAATGAAAAACAGACTGAATGAATGACAGACGGATGGACGGACCAGACGGAATGAAAGACAGACAGACTGAATAAATGACAGACGGACAGACAGACAGACTGAATGACGGAATGAATGACTGACAGACAGATGGACGGGCCAGACAGAATGAAAAACAGACTGAATGAATGACAGACGGACGGACGGAACAGACGGAATGAAAGACAGACAGACTGAATGAATGACAGACAGACGAAATGAATGACAGACAGACGGACCGGATGGAATGAAATACAGACAGAATGAATGACAGACGGATGGACAAGACGGAATAAAAGACAGACTGAATGAATGACAGATGGACTGATGAACCAGACGGAATGAAAGACAGACAGAATGAATGACTGACAGACGAACAGACAGATGGACAGACAGACGGAATGAAAGACAGACAGACTGAATGAATGAATGAATAACAGACGGACGGACGGACGAACCAGACGGAATGAAAGACAGACGGAATGAATGACTGACAGACGAACAGACAGATGGACAGACAGACGGAATGAAATACAGACAGACTGAATGAATAACAGACGGACGGACGAACCAGACGGAATGAAAGACAGACTGAATGACAGACAGACAGACAGACAGACGGGCCAGACAGAATGAAAGACAGACTGAATGAATGACGGACGGATGGACAAGACGGAATGAAATACAGACAGAATGAATGACAGACGGATGGACAAGATGGAATGAAAGACAGACTGAATGAATGACAGACGGACTGACGAACCAGACGGAACGAAAGATAGACGGAATGAATGACAGACAGACGAACAGACAGATGGACAGACAGACGGACCAGATGGAATGAAATACAGACAGACTGAATGAATGACAGATGGATGGATGGAATGAAAGACAGACTGAATGAATGATAGACGGACGGACGAACCAGATGGAATGAAAGACAGATGGAATGAATGACAGACAGATGGACGGACGGATGGACCAGACGGAATGAAAGACAGACTGAATGAAAGACAGACAGACAAACTGAATGAATGACAGACAGATAGACAGACTGAATTAAAGACAGAAAGACTGACCAGACAGACAGACAGAAATTGTTCATGACTAAAGAGGTCACAGGGCAAGTCAAACACTGAGGGATTCCTCTTGAAATGACACACAATATACTTTTAGTGTGGTTAGAGAAAGAACAGAAGAATGTTAAAGGTTATGAATGCTTGACAAAACCTTATTTTTCTTCTTGTTTATATTCAGTCAAGGCAAATATGACTAAGCAAACAGGAAACATTTTGACAGGCTGGAAAAAAACAAGCATCTGGATTCACAATTCTTATTTTTAATGGAATTCGTTCGAGAAGCCGTTTCACTCAGATATACGTCAGAATAGGGAAGAAAAGATGATCACAATTAACATTTCATGCCGACTTGAAAATTCATCTTCAACAATTTACGGCATTAAAAAACATCTTAATAAACCTCAAAAAACATGCATGAGAGCATCTGAGATATGCAACCCCAAAACAACACTCGGCATTCCTGTTTTTTGTGGCCACGTCCTTGTCATTCAGACCCAAACGGTGATGAAGGCGGGAGCTTGTCACACACCAGTGAAGGAAAAGGAGAAACTGGATACAAATTCACAAGAACAAGTGGCAATCTCCTGATCTCTTGTCCTTACAAGCCCGGTCCACTTAGCAACATGTTTTGGAAATGCAACAGGTGGTGAAGTTTCTCCAAGGGGTTTCACCTGACCACAGCGACATCTAAACATCACGCTGAATGGAAGAAAGGAAGCCGAGGATGTGTTTCCTGACCGGCACAAAGACCACGAGAGGCCACCGGAGAAAGACAAGACAATGGGACATGTCAGACAGACCACCAAAGTCTAAACATATTGGGGGGAATTCACTAAAAACAATATATTTAATGCTGCAAACGACAATTTATGCTACAATAATGACAAGTGCATTAAATAAACTAGTGTATTTAACACTTGATTAAACCTTGTTTTACTAAAGCATCAGAACTGTGCAACTGACATTTAGCAGGTTAACTTGTTTCTCTGGACTGCAGGAAAACAGAATGCAAATGAATGCTACCTAAAGGGTAAAAGAGTTCCCTTAATGGCCATTATTGTGACAAATTTAAGCATGACACAGTGAAACCACATTCATGCATATCAATGCACATAATGTAGTCTAACTTTAGCACATTAGTTACAGTATATAAAGTGAAGATTCACAGACATCTACAAATAGATTTCATAAAAAGACGTTTGTTCAACTGTTTGAGATTGTGCTCCTGGGGAAGTAATATGTTAGGACATTTTCATAAAAACAGAAATAAAACTTAATCTCTGATTAAGACACTTTTGATGTCTGTTTCATGTGTTGCCAAGCTTGCTCGGTTTATCACACTTTACAGCTTAGATGTAGACTTTTAGTTGGCAAAGTTCCAGCAATCCTTTTAGAAAACATTCAATCATATGTGCCCTATAAGAAGAACAGAGAACAGCTATAATAATGCGACATACTGGAGAAAAAAAAAAGGTTATAATAAAACATATATACTGTATATAATATATATTTGTAGTCAATACTAAAAGAGGTGTGTGACTACACAGAAATTGAGTAAAAGTGTGACAAATAGGCCTGTTCTACAATACACTGTTTTTTTTGTTTTTTTTAAAGAAATTGATACTTTTATTCAGCAAGGACACATTAAACTGATCAAAAGTGCCAGTTACGCCATTTATAATGTTACAAAAGAATCAAAGAATCCTGGAAGAAAAATTTATCAAAAATATGAAGCAGCACAACAGTTTTCAACATTAATAATAATCAGAAATGTTTCTTGAGCAGCAAATCAGCATATTAGAATGATTCTGAAGGATCATGTGACAGAATGGCTAAAAACCCTCTTAACTGTGAAAAAATACCTGCTTTCATAAATTGGCAGAAAAAACAATATGATATATAAGACTCCATTGTCCAATTTAAATGATTGATAGAATGACAGAAGGACAAACAGACAGACAGAAGAAGTTAACAATCCAAGACAGACATGAAAGAAGGATTTTTTTCTGGTTGTTTGTCTCATCTGAGAGATTACGAACGCTAAACAAAACAACGTGAGGGCACGGAGCTCCAGACCAGATGTAGACTCTAAACAAAAGAGTCATGATGAGGTCGGTAGGGAGTGTGGAGGGTCAAAGGTCAGGGCAAAGGGAAAGGTAAAAGAGACCAGATTCCAAGATCTACAGAAAACCACATTTTAAACTATGTATGCACATACAGAGAGACCCAAAATTGAAACCAACCAGTAAAAAGATTACAAATGTTATAGTACTGTCTGGTTAAGTCCCATACAACCTCTACAAAATGAGAATAAGTGGAGAAAATATGTTGAATGGACATGAAAATGTCAATGCAAAAAATGCACAATGCTTAATTTTCTTTATGCTGAATCTGACAGAATGCATGTTTTCCCCTTTTCTGTTGGGCAACTTTGCTGTTAGAAATAAAAAAAAGTCATTAATTTTTCAAGTTAACTGGCACATTTCCAAACCAAATCTATAAAGTCACAGATGGCGTATGCACAGATCCGGAGCAACGGGCACATGCTCAGGTAAGACCGTCTCTTTCACTGATTAAAAGGCTGTTTAGCAAAAGTAAATGAACCCCACCGGACATCATCAGTCGGTCTATGTGATTACGTGCTTGATCCTCTAATAGCCAGCGTATGCTTCAAACGTATGGGGCCTCAAATGCAAAGACGCAAATGGTCCCAGCATTCAGACAGGAAGCTGGGTTTTCACTGACTTCCTACCCTGAAGGTGTGTCATTAATCTTGACCTGAACGGAGTGTGTGCATGCGTGCATGTTCACAGCAGTAATACACAAAAGTGTCAATTATTTATATAATTTTCTTGTCTTATCGAGTGACAGAATGATGTATTACTCAGGTAGATTAATCAGACAGTGTTTGGCCATTTTGAGATCATTCTCAATGGCGGATAACCACGTCCAAATGGCCAATTAGATCTAGCAAAGAATATCTACCAACAACCTTGTCATTAGATTATAAACCATTTAAGTAAATAAATTGGAAATTAGGCTTTCTATTCAGCAAATTATATTTTAAATATGTACAGCAGGGTCCAAAAGTCTGACACCTCCACTGAAGCTCTTTGAATGATCTCAAATCATGCTGAAGAACATCAGGTTTTGTTCATTGCTGCTGCCAAAACATACTCAAACTAGATACAAAGACACTCAAATTCATGTTCATTTCATTGTCACCTTAAATTATTTTGTCAGCATTACTATCCAAACTTTTTTTGCGATGCAGAAGTAAGCTATTTTCTTTGAATGAACTAGAAGAATAACAAAGTGCACTAAACGGTAAAACTATTTGCGCTACAAACCAATTTATCATTATGGTAATGAATCAAGATAATATAGGGGTGTAACGGTACATGTATTCGTCCTGAACAGTCACCGTACGGACGTCACATTTTGGTTCATACAGTCAAACGATGAATGCAGTCAGTCACAGGCGATCCACACTCCAATCAAGAAGGGGCGCGCGCTGTAATTAAATGCTGTTTGCTAACCGCCACAACAGGAAAAAGCGCAGAAGAAGAAGAACAGATGATCTATGCACATATATGCTTACATGTAATCTCTCACACAGTGTTTCAACCACGGAAAGACATCAATAAAACAGCTTGAGAATAATATCTCATGAAGCATTACATTTACCTCAGGCAAGTCATTTAGTGTCCACAGCATGTTAGTTCACTAGAGAAATGAACTCTAGAGGGGAATATATGCACTATATTAGCTTATATATTCATTATATTTACTTTACCTGTTAGTAATGTCTTATTTAATATATGTTTAAATAAAGTTATGACAGTAACTGTGTAAATGATTATATTTCAAAAATGAATGGGAGTAGAAAAATAAGCCTCATACATTCAAGTTACAAATGGCTGCAAATGCTCTTATGTTAAAAATAAAATGTATAATAAAAAGTGCATTAAAATGCAAAATAGAGGCATTTCACTGTATATACTGCATATTAAGACCTTCAGGCACCTTGCTCTCTAGATATCAGTATCACTATCAGCCATTGAAAATCTCATATTGGTTGACTACTAATCTTATCACAAACTGCCTATGGGGCAAGAAAAAGAAAGAAAAGTGCAGTTACCACTTTATCAGCCGCTGTGGCCCCTCAGGCCATGTCAAACATTATTCTGAAAGACTCTCTTACTGAGACTTTGGAACCGGCCAGTCCTCCCTACGTGATCACCACAGAGTCTCAGAGATTAACACTACTCGATAATAAGAGACCAAACAGCTGTCTGGCACCGCAAATTACGCGAGGATTTCATCACCTGCTGTGTATGACTGACGTTAAAAAGATTATTCAATCCTGTGGGGAGGCGACGCCAGTGATGGCGTCAAACAGGTCAGGGCCCTTGGCACCCCACACACATGGTGGCCTACAGGAAGTCTGCTTTCCAGAGTCCCTCAGGTTTAGGCCAAGGGTCAGCGGTATCAGGACCAGGGTTAAATGGTGTTGGGTTTCTCCTTCAGATGTACTGAGATGCTGCAGAGAAACTGGACCTCTGAACAACGAGAGGTGTTGTAAAAATGGCATATGTGCTTTGACCATCACTACAGTCTACTGTACTGTAATGAGGTAATTGCACACAGTGCATGTGTGCGTGGAACAATGTTATTTTAGGCTACGGATACATTTGAAAACGCATCATTTTCTCTACATTTTGGCCTTTAGCCCACACTGAGATGGAGCTTTTGTCCTTGCGAAAACTGAGCTGTTGAAGATGCTCTCCCAAGTGGATAAATTTGAAAACACACTGTATTTTAAGACATATTTTCAACATATTTTAGACATATTTAACACATATAATCAACATATTTTCACACTGTAGTGTGGACTGTATAAAAATGGAGGTATCTGAAAATGTTTTTTCTATGTTTATACCGACATTGTTGTGCTTGCTATTCATTTTCATATTACATTCCTGCAAAGATGACAGAAAATGGCTGTCATGCTGCAGCAAAACATGAGGGCAATTGTGTTTTAGACCATACATAGAATAGCGATTTTGAGTGCGTCATGGACGCACTAGTAAGTGGTGGGACATATTTTGCTAATAAACTGATTGTGCCAGAAGAATAGCATTACTCTTCATTAGATCTGGACTCTCAGAATCATCTTAATTCGCTTTTTTTAAGTTGCATGCATGCATAGTAAGGGCCGGTTCACATAGAAGACGTTTTTGCTGTTAAAAACACGAGAAGCAGGTCAGTGTAACAGAACAAGCATTTTTTTAAAGTTTAAATACAGAGTTCTGTCATGAAACTCTAGATGGCGCAGGCTGATAAGTCAATCTGCTAGCAATCACATCATTCTCTATAGGGCACAGCTGATTGGTTCCTGCTGTATCAGTAGCCAATGAGCTCGCTGCTCAACCTTCAAATACTTGGTCAGCATTTGCTGTAGCATTTGCAGCTCGCTTTCAGAAACCCTCCACCTTCCCCAGCTCCACCTGTATAGATCTGCTACGTAGATTAATTCATGTATGTTACATGTGCAGCAGCAGCATGTCTTACTTGCTCACAGCAGCGTGTCGTGAATGCATTTGCAGTAGCAAGTCTCGTACTTGTTCTGCAGCAGCAGCAATAACCAGCAGCAGATCTATTCCGCCAAGACCAAACATATCAACATTGTCATGTCCATTTCCATTCCAAACACTCCGAGAGTTGTCATGAGAGAACTACTTTTAACTTGAGCGTGTGTTTTTAGAACACCGCGTCATGGGTGAGACCCTGCAAAAGACACGAAAGCAACGGTTAAAGGGTTAGTTCACCCAAAAATGAAATTTTTGCATTAATCACTCACCCTCATGTCGTTCCAAACTCGCAAGATCTTCGTTCATCTTCGGAACACAAATTAAGATATTTTTGATGAAGGTTTCTGTACCATACATAGGCAGCAACGTCATTACACCTTTTGAGGTCCAGGAAAGTATTAAAGACTTTGTTAAAATAGTCTGTGACTACAGTGGTTCAACCTTAATGTTATGAAGCGACGAGAACACACTTTTCCATTCCAATACGCTACTTTTCTATTCTTTTTGAATGTAAACTTGCTAGATGGATGTCTTTAAAGGTCCCCCAAAAATGAAATTTCTGTCATTAAGTTAATGCAGTGCAGCGCTTCCGTGTTCTACGTCAGAACACCGACTCATTATTGGCCGGCTCCTGCGTCAACATCACACGTGAACAGCGTTGGCCAATACTGAGCTGGCGTTTGGACGTAACCACAGAAACTCTTCACTGCGTTTACTACGTCAACTGCGTACGAGACTGACAGGTCAAGTCATTGTTGAATATTTTTGTTTTATTTTTGCACACAAAAAGTATAAGATGATTTAAGAGTTTTCCAATGTGTCAGTGTGGACGAGCAACTTTTGGAAAATGCTTAAAAACACGTGTGTGGAGAAAAACGCTGTTTTCAAATGTATCCAGATTAATGTAGACATAGACTTAGTATCATTGAGGGGTTATTTATATTTTGAATTAGTTTATATTTTTGTATTTTCCTTTTGTTATATATATATTTTATTTTATTTCAAGTAACAAAAATGGTTGTATGGTTTTATTAACTATAACCCGGGTATCCTCCATTAGGAATGAGTAATGGAATTAGAAATTAGTAAAAGCATCTCCTGCACTGTTTTCAGAGTCTCTGTAATCTCCCACTTTGACGTGTCTCTCACCTCTGATTTCCTGACGATCCCCTGCAGGGTACCTTTATGCAATTCCAACAACATTATGGAGCCAAGGTTCACCAAACATTGAACACTAATCTAATCTTAACGTTCTCTTCATTACTGCATGAACAACATGCTCAGACGTAGACGGTCACTCAATGCTTGCTGAGCTCGTGAGGGTTTCTGAGTAATGTTTTCTGGAGGAGGAGCCGTTGCTGATAGCTTATCATGGTTATCCATTTATATGCAGTTATCTATTCACCATCCAGGCTTGTGCAAAACAAAAAATAGAAGTCTATATTTAGATCATTATTATTGCTGAGTGTAATTGATTCTCTTATTAAATTTGTCCCAAGACTGCATGTTGACAAAAAGCCAAAAGCAACCCTGTTCTCCAATCAATTTTAATATTAATTTTAAGATGTTTTTTAAGATTAATTTTAAGATGTTTTGCAAATTGGACACTTCAAATGTCCACAAACACTAGTAAATCAAAACACCACGAACACAAAATGGCTGAATAAATTGTCATCATTTTCAACTCTAGAACTTTTAATTTATCATTTCAAACTGCTTTTGAGAAGTGCTTGAAATGTGTGCTGTTTCCTTCACTGGAAGTTTTCTGTCCTCAAACGAAGTTAATCATTTCATTTACTCTTAGCTAAAAAGCCAATAATAGGCTATTTATTGGCAGGAAAACCATAGGGTGTGTCAGTATGACAACAACTAGATTTGGTGTATGTTGAAAAAAAAAAAAAAACATTAGCTTGTAATTAGCTTTTTAACTGTAGCCTATCTTTTTTCCAGGACAAAAACGCTGGAAAGGTTCAGAAACACATTTTGTAGTCGATAATTTTAAGGTTTGTGAAACCCATCCTAAGAAATATTCACCAGAGGAAAAGTGTGACTATGAAAACTTGAACTTTTTTTTTTAATCTAATGCAATAACAATGCTTGTCGCCAGTATATAGATATCTACCTGTTTAAACACTGATGTCTCAAGGATTTTGTGTGTTGTAGTGGAGGTCAATCCCCCAAACAATCTCCCTCTGCTGTCGTGTTTGTGGTGGGGTCAGTTTACACTCATACCTGCCCGCCCACCGTAGTGGGATGATCCCGGTACATCCACGAGACACAAACGCTCCTCCGGCATTCAGTTCAGAAACCAATGAGCCGCAATCGACACAGCTCCTGTTGGACAGTAAACGGAGATTACCAGAGCTTTCACGTGTGGATACGGATCACGACACACGGTAAGAGCAAATATAGCACTTAAGTATACGAATAGTGACTAATATCCGATCAGATAATGTTCATTCAGCATTTATAGCGACTTTATATAACGACTTCATTAAGCATTTATAGCGAATTTACAGTCTTGTCGAATCTGAAGTCGCGTCGTTTTTGAATAAATTCATGTTCGTGTGTGTGTAAACAAACAACTGAGTTTGTGTTAATTCAATATAAACGGTCATTGATCTTAAAATTATTCCTTAAAGTTCAGTTTAAGGACTCCTGTATGTATGTATGAATCGGATAATTATTATTTTTTCCTGTAAATAATTGATGTCACTGCAGCTTTCTTTGAGGTTTATGTGGATACTCTGGAGATAT
Organism: Mylopharyngodon piceus; assembly: GCA_039654765.1. Taxonomy (NCBI): domain Eukaryota; kingdom Metazoa; phylum Chordata; class Actinopteri; order Cypriniformes; family Xenocyprididae; genus Mylopharyngodon; species Mylopharyngodon piceus. The sequence continues at coordinate 17,083,348 of CM077445.1, forward strand.
GGGGCAAAATTACAAATTATGAGTATGTGTTTAAATATGAAAGATAAATAAATTAATAGTTGTTTTTTTTTTCTTTCTTTCATATAGCCTAAATGAGAAATGGCCATAAAGAAACTGAATAATATTGATCGTTTTGAAAACGAAATGTTTGTGGTGATTTAATGTAATTTGCGTATATGTGTATTACATTACATTATAATGATTGATTTTTATATATTCCTCAAATGAGTGAATATTAATGTCTGTAATAACTTAATTAGTCTGGTTGATCATTTACTCAATATAATTTTATTTATTTAAAAATGCGTTTAATTTTTCCCCCCTTAAAGGTAGTGTGTAATTCCTGCGCCTCTAGCGGCACCAAACCGAATTGCAATAATAAAGACTAGCTAAGACTAAATTCTCATACCTTCATCTTCTACTGCATTGAATGAAGAACGTATTTCATGACTGTAAGTTCTACCTAGGGTGTCCCAAATCACTCATACGGTCAGTAGGCTAGGCAGTAGACAGCAAGACCGCTCATTAGGTTTTGGAACAGAGCCACAGTTGTTTCTGCTCAATAAACAGAGATAGAAGAAAGTATTAATTGAGAAAGTACTTTGACAAAAGGCAAGATATTGACCTAAATACAACATTTTTAGAGAGGGAATTGCTTGTGCATTATGGAGTATGACCTCTGCTCTTATTTAGACTAAATAGGAAATTATGTAAATTTATTACCTTAAGTTTACACAGTGCAAGAGAGGTATGAGGTTGAGATGGTGTTGTAGGCGAAGCTTTAAACAAAGGAATAGACTCCAGGTAGAGGAAAGTGAGCGCCACAATTTCCACCAAGCCAAACAGACAGTTTTCCAACTAATTAAGAGTCTTTTCTCAACTTGTATGGCTTTACTGCATTATGTTTTGTGTAAATGGATAGGATAATGCTTGTAACCCTCCCCCACCAAAGAGTTTTACTTGGGTTAGGTGCACAGACCATGCACTAACTTTCCGCAAGGTCAGCAGTATTAACCACTCAGAACCAGTCTAAACACTCGAAAAAGTAGACCAAACGCAGAGATCTCACCTGCTCTTGAACCATAAGTGAGGTCTCTTCATACTGGTGTATTGTCTTCCAAGCCCCAAAATAGGATAAACATGTGTCTATGGCAGTGTCATCTCTCTGATGCGTCGATGCATGTAAAATGTAAACATCAGCATGATGCTGAGGGCTATGATGCTTCTCTGCAGACTTTCCTGTCATTGTGCAGATGTTTTAAGATGTTGTAGTGTACACTAAGGTCCAGTATCTACTGGCAAACTACAATAAACTCTTTGCAGTGTTGCTGAATGCATTAAATCCATTCGATCTATGCCCAGAAGTTCACTGCAAAAGTTACGACCCTGCTTTAATGCATGATTTTTATTATTAATGAAGGGCCTCATGGTACTATCACCGAACTATAACCTTTTTTCCCAGTACTTCTGTGATCATTTGAATTAATTGTAACACAGAAATAATGATCCTGTGTGGTTGAAAAGCTGTTTCATGACAACGGCTCTCTGGCTCAGCGCCAACGCAAATACTGATCTAAATGTTCGCTGTGATCGTACTTTTCAAAGCTTTAATAGACATAGCCGAATCATTGTCATTTAGGAATAAGATTGCATGGGTGTTTGAATAGAGATTGCAATCTTTTAACGATTAATATATACATATATTATCTTTCTTTGTCATTTATTAAAAGAGAGAAAAAAATGTATATCATTTATAGTTTTTTTTTTTTTACTATATATAGTAGCAGATCTGAGCTGGCTGCATCTCTCATCTGAGGTGCTGACAACCACTTTGAGATGAATAAATGCGAAAGGACTTGGATCACCACTGGGGCGGACGCTCAAAACACAGCAGAGAAGCCCACGGGCCGCGTGCAATGACCTTTGTCTGATCTTATGCGAGTGCTGAGCCACTCCGGCTGACGGGATGCCCACACTGCTGTGGTAACCCCCTACTGACTGGAAGTGAACCCTATGTAGGGAACAAGCTTCTGACCAGTTGTTTTCCAAGCCTTTTCCTTCTTCTCAGAGATTCCACAAACACATAATCATCCCGGTGTGACCACATCAGTCTCAACTACTGTGATACTGTATCCCGCAAATGTCTTTTATGGGTCCGGGACGGAAAGGCAACAGCTGTTTTGTTTTGTCGCACAAACTCCATAAAGCCAAATGTTGCTCTTCTTTCAGCCGTTTGAGTGTGATCATGTAAACAGTCATTTCCCCCAAAAGAAAACTTCGCATTTGTAGCGCTAATGTGTGGCCGTGTGTAAACAGCATGAAGCTCAGGTTACTAATTAGAGGCTGAAAGATCCTGCAGATTCTTTAAAGTGACATCACCTTATTTGTATATGGAAGTGGTCTCACTTTAGATTAGGGTCCAATTCTTACTATTAACTAACTATTAACTATGATTTTGCCTCAGTAAACTCCTAATTACTGCTTATTAATCGTTAGTAAGGTAGGTGTTAAGTTTAGGTATTGGGTAGGATTATGGGATGCAGAATATGGTCATGCAGAATAAGATATGGAACCTTGTTTCCGCCATGAAATAAAAAAGGTAATTATGACCTTTTTATCTCACATTTCTGACTTTTTTTCTCAGAATTGCAAGATATAAAGTCATAATTGTGAGATATAAAGTCAGAGTTGTGAGTTATAAAGTCAGAATTGCGAGTTATAAATTCAGAATTGCGAGTTATAAAGTCAGAATTGCGTGATATAAAGTCAGAATTGCGAGTTATAAAGTCAGAATTGCGAGTTATAAAATCAGAATTGTTATAAAGTCAGAATTGCGTGATATAAAGTCAGAATTGTGAGTTATAAAGTCAGAATTGCGAGTTATAAAGTCAGAATTGTTATAGTCAGAATTGCGTGATATAAAGTCAAAATTGTGAGTTATAAAGTCAGAATTGCGAGTTATAAAATCAGAATTGCGAGTTATAAAGTCAGAATTGTTATAAAGTCAGAATTGCGTGATATAAAGTCAGAATTGCGAGTTATAAAGTCAGAATTGCGAGTTATAAAGTCAGAATTGTTATAAAGTCAGAATTGCGAGTTATAAAGTCAGAATTGCGTGATATAAAGTCAAAATTGCATGATATAAAGTCAGAATTGCGTGATATAAAGTCAGAATTGCGAGATATAAAGTCAAAATTGCATGATATAAAGTCAGAATTGCATGATATAAAGTCAGAATTGCATGATATAAAGTCAGAATTGCGTGATATAAAGTCAGAATTGTGAGTTATAAAGTCAGAATTGCATGATATAAAGTCAAAATTGTGTGATATAAAGTCAGAATTGTGAGTTATAAAGTCAGAATTGTTATAAAGTCAGAATTGCATGATATAAAGTCAAAATTGCGTGATATAAAGTCAGAATTGTGAGTTATCAAGTCAGAGTTGTGAGTTATAAAGTCAGAATTGTTATAAAGTCAGAATTGCATGATATAAAGTCAAAATTGTGTGATATAAAGTCAGAATTGAGTTATAAAGTCAGAACTGTTATAAAGTCAGAATTGCATGATATAAAGTCAAAATTGCGTGATATAAAGTCAGAATTGTGAGTTATAAAGTCAGAATTGTTAGTTATTAAGTCAGAGTTGTGAGTTATAAAGTCAGAGTTGTGAGTTATAAAGTCAGAATTGCGAGATATAAAGTCAGAATTGTGAGTTATAAAGTCAGAATTGCATGATATAAAGTCAAAATTGCGTGATATAAAGTCAAAATTGCGTGATATAAAGTCAAAATTGCGTGATATAAAGTCAGAATTGTGAGTTATAAAGTCAGAATTGTCAGTTATAAAGTCAGAATTGTTATAAAGTCGAAATTGCATGATATAAAGTCAAAAATGCATGATATAAAGTCAGAATTGCGTGATAAAAACAATTGCGAGAAAAAAAGTCAGAATTGTGACTTTATATCTCGCAATTCTGACTTTATAACTTGAAATTGTGAGTTTTAATCTCGCAGTTGTGAGAAATAAAGTCAGAATTGTGAGATGCAAACTCGCAATTGTGAGAAAAAAAGTCGCAATTACCTTTTTAATTTTTTTTTATTTAGCGGCAGAAACAAGCTTCCATAATAAGGCATCAATATCTGCTTTATAAGTACTAATAAACAGCCAGTATCCTAGTAATATGCATGCTAATAAGCAACTAGTTAATAGTGAGAATTGGACCCTAAACTTAAGTGTTACCATGAAAGCTTATTTGCTCCAAAGAATTAAAAGTTATTATAAGTTATAAACTTATAATTGCAAGTTTACATCTCGTAAAAAGACTTTTTTCCTCAGAATCCTGTTTACAATTCAGTTTTTACTTTTTTCTCGCAATTCTGTTTTTTTGTTTCTGTCACTGAATTAAAAAAAAAAGGTAATTGCAACTCTTTATCTTGTTTATCTCTCACATTCCTGATTTTTTTTTTTTTTTCAGAAATGCACATTGTGAGATAAAGTCAAAATTACTTTTATAATTTATTACATGGCAGAAATAAGCTTCCATGTGTGTTTTATGGGCTGACTGATGCATTTCACTCCCTGTGTACTGTAGTCATCTAGTCTTTTTTTTTTCCCCTTCATGATTTATTTACTCACTTTAGTATTAATATTAAATGTTCAAATCCCGATGCTCACGGGACGTCCCCGCCGGTCTGACTGACAGCTGTGGGAGCGGGTCGCTCATAGTCACACATCTCGTTAATTGTCCTCGGCTCGGCTAGGTACCACTGCCGTCCTGCCAGGTCCAATCAGACCTAGCGCCGCCGCCAGGATCCTTCATCGCACATGAAGGGGCTTGTATCCTTTGTCACGCTCACAAGACATTGTTCTGACAGGGCCGGTAACCAATGATCTTTCCCTCAACTCAGCGCTGGCTTTGCTGATGTGGTGGGGGGGCTTGAGGGGAGATTAGGGGCTATTTCTGTGGCACTTTGGGCCTGTTTGCGACCAACGAGCCAGACTAGCGGTTAATGAGAGAGGACAGCTGACAGGTTCAGTGGAGGTTATGGAGCAAGAGAAAATGGCAGTGAATCACATGGCCTTTGAGAGTGATTGAGACCCTAGCTGGCTTTCATTTTATTTTTAGTAGAGGAAAAATTTATCCCAAATTTAAAACTCAGTCATTATTTACTCACCTTCAATCTCGGTTAAGTCTCCTGAGGTAGAAAGAGCAACTTCTGAGAAGTATAAGTTTCCTCTAAGTTGAGAAAAGGCTGATAGAATAGATCATTATTGCTTTTATTTGAATATGAACTCTCCCATACATATTTGTACCGCCAACTTACTGTTGATTTGTTAAGTGTTTTGATGGGTCAGTTGTTAGATTCAGGTCACCCTCATAAACACAATGGGTAATCAATGCAGTATCACTGGTAGTGTTTTGTGTTTGCTGTCATTGAGCGAAAATAGGGTTCAGGATTGTTGTTGTGTCCCATTTGATGGTTTGATTTTAGTCAGGAGGACTGGATCCCTCCCCCATCAGCCCATCACCCATTTGACCCCATCACAAGTCACTTTGTTTGAACCTTTGCTGTTAACACTTGGCTCTGCAGTGACTTTAACATGTGTCTGGCATACAGTCAGCAAGCGCTGTGAAAACATGCTTAAAACATACAGCCACTTTATCTGAGAAAACAAGGCTCTGGAGGAATAAACTTTTATCCCACAAGAGCAGTTTTTTTTTTCTGGATCATGGCAATCAAGTTAAGACCTAACCTTCTAAATGATCTGTAAGGTAATCTGATCAGCTGAAATACTGCGTTTAAATAGCTCTTTTTGCCCTTTACTTCACTGACAGTCTGTAAAGTTCAGTTTTGTTGATTCTTAAAAGGCTGCATGTAGATCAGATTACGTCTCCTTTACATGCCTAGAATATATTAAATTAGTATTTCACGTCAGACGCTTTTTATTAGAGAACTTTTCCATACGGCAAACCATTGTTATGGGCACAGTAACTCCCTGTGTAAATTTTGTATGCATAGTAAAATTAGGCAGATTTACTATTCTGCAGTGTGAACTTTTGGATTGGCTTCAGAAATTAATAATTTAGACAATCGTCCAGCAGCAGTCCTGTGCAGAGACTCTCTTCTAGTTAGGACAAAGTTAGTCTCTTGCAGCACAATGTCTAGCTTATTCTAGCCACAAACCGCTCACTTAGACAGAAAGACGAGTATGCATAAGCTATATATATATATATATATGCACATATGCATTAGTCCTCTGAACTAGGGATGCGCGATATACCGAAATAAAATTTATATTGTGATATGGCTTAGTGCGATTGTCAAATCATGCAGGCTGTGATTTACTTAAGTAAATATATGTGCTAGTGGTTTCAGAGTGAAACGTGTCATTTACACAGTTAAAGGATTAGTTCACTTCAGAATTAAAATTTCCTGATAATTTACTCACCCCCATGTCAGTCGCAAAGAAATTATGGTTTTTGAGGAAAACATTCCAGGATTTTTCTCCATATAGTGGACTTCACTGGGGTTCAACGGGTTGAAGGTCCAAATGTCAGTTTCAGTGCAGCTTCAAAGAGCTCTACATGATCCCAGACGAGGAATAAGGGTCTTATCTAGAGAAACCATCGGCCATTTTCTAAAAAAAAAAAAAAAAAAAAATTATATACTTTTTAACCACAAATATTTGCACTGCTCTGCGATGCGCCATGCATTACGTAATCACGTTGGAAAGGTCACGTGTGACGTAGGAGCAAGTACCGATCCAGTGTTTACAAAGCGAATGTGCAAAGACTAAGTCAAACGGCCTTTACAAAAAAAGGAAAAACGATGTCAGGTGATTTTGAAGTTGGGGGAGAAAATGAGATGGAGTTTTTCGCCCTACTGCGGTGACCTTTCCAACATGATTATGTAATGCGTGGCACATCGCAGAGCAGTGCAAGACGAGCATTTGTGGTTAAAAAGTATATAAATTTTATTATTTTTAGAAAATGACCGATCGTTTCGCTAGATAAGACCCTTATTCCTCGTCTGGGATCATGTAGAGCTCTTTGAAGCTGCACTGAAACTTACATTTGGACCTTCAACACGTTGGTAACTGTTGAAGTCCACTATATGGAGAAAAATCCTGGAATGTTTTCCTCAAAAACCTTAATTTCTTTTCGACTGAAGAAAGAAAGACATAAACATCTTGGATGACATGGGGGTGAGGAAATTATCAGGAAAGTTTAATTCTGAACTGAACTAATCTTTTAATCATAAATTGTTTCAGTTTCAGTCATTCTGAGACGCTGTCAGCGGCACGCATGTAAATGAACATACAACAAACCGGCAGCACATTTATTTATTTGCTGGCAAAATAAAAGTGTATAAGCTTAAAAATGAAGAAATTAAGATGTATAATATTAGTATTGTAATTTTACAGTAAAATAAACATTTCATTACTCCATTTTTTTTATTTTACAGTACAATAGTATTATTACAATATATTTCTTATTTAATATATTTAATAAAATCATAATAATTATTATTATTTCAGTCATATTGAATTGGTCAAATACAGTGTAAATGTAGCCTATGAAAACTCAAATGAAAGAGTTTTTAAAAAGAAAAAAAACTCACATTATGGTTTGATTTGGTTCTTGTAAAGAGTAAACCCAAGTATGAAAATCCAAGTATTTCACACTTTAAAAAAAGTCTTCTTTTTATTAAAATAGTTTTTATATTCTATGCAGATTAACTTCCCAGGTAGTTCAGTTATTTCCAAATAGAGCTATTCAAGTCATCTGGTGAAACTGTATTTTCACATATCGCAATATATATCTCATATCACAGTATCTTAATTTCAATATCGTCCAGCCCTATTCAGAACCTGATTCCGGGCACCTCGCCTTTCCTGTCGTTGCAAACACAAAACTTGTGCTTTTCTCTCAGGAAATGCAAGACGTTTCTTTCCATGCCTCTTTGTGTTTTTCTTCGGCTATAATAGACACGCAGAACCGTTAGCACCTCACTCATGACTCAAGGCAACTCCTTCACTTCCTGCCTTAACTTTCCGGCACAGAGCCATGGATGGAGTCCAGGTCTCATGCGTCTATTGAAGATTCAGAGGAGGATTGTACTTTGTGTTGTAGGGTTTTTTTGTTTTACACTGGGAAAATTTATAGCTCCTTTATCAGGGCTCCGTGGCATTAAAAACAGACCCAAAGCGGTTTATGACGTAACTAATGGAAAAGTAGGGTAAAGTCCACTTATGTGATGCCTCATATTAACACTGTAAAGCCTGATATATCGAATAAAAGACTGAATAGATTGGAACAGTTTATTGAACCTTTAGGCAAAATATTTAAATGTTTTGTATTATATCTGATATTGATTAGGCATTATGGCTCATATAGTATGATATAGTGAGAATATATGATATGATATGCATGATATTGCATTCGTTGCTGACAATGTGTTTTGCATTAGCCTTAAATTTGCAGTAGCAAAACATTGTTTAAATCTAAGGGTCAAAGAGAGAGCGGTAAATGATCATGAGAACCTGCTTTCTGCTTGTTATGGTTGTTGAATGAGATTCACATTTTGAGAAAGTCACAAGTGAGGAGAGACTCTGTGTTTGAAAAAGTGCTGCATAAACAGACGACTCATTAACACAAGTAAATGTGATCAGAGAGAGCAGAAACGTCTGCTGAGCAAGTGTGCCACAGATAACAGGAGCATGTATTTTTACAGTAATGTTTATCTTAAATTGATTTTCCCCAGGTGTGAGCCTCTAAATAGATGATAAGCCTGAGAACTACACACCTTTAATTCATTCACACGTTCACATCTTTACTCACCTGAATTTGACATTTGGTGATTCACAGGTAGACATTTTGAGTTTAAAGACCAAAGAAATAGTTCAAAGGTGTAAATGTATATGTGTACACTTCTCCAAATGTATCAATCAGTTCTTTTAAAACTGTGTTTTAGCTCGATGGTTAATTTATAGATCAATAAACCACCTGTTATCATTGTTTAGAACACAACTACGAATTTACATTTAATGGGAATTGTTTTTTTTACAATAATGAAAACTTTGGAGGAGAATTGTTAGATTTTTTAAAGTTAAAGCAGGAGCTCAAGTTTAATTTATCATCATTTTTGACATGAAATTATATTGTGCAAAAAGAAAATGAAGCATTTTTTTAGGACCAAAAATTATTATTTTTTTTTTTTATGGCTTTTGAGATTAAATATATTCCTGATCCCTGGCAAATGTTTCTGTCAACCTCTGAAGCAGTTATTATAGTTATCTAAAACGAACTAAAACCATAAAAAAACATTTTTGTTACTTGAAATAAAATAAACATTAACTGAAATAAAATAATAAAAAAAAATATTTTATTTTTATTTTATTAAAAATTTAGTTTTTAAAAACTGAAATAAAAATTAGTAAAAAAAAAAAAAACTATATAGACAAAAAACAATAATAAAAATGAAAAAAATAAAATTAATGATAAAATAATAATAATAATATTTAAAACAAACTAAAACCATTAAAAAAAACATTTTTGTTACTTGAAATAAAATAAGTGTTAACTGAAATAAAATAATAAAAAAATATTTTATTTCTTATTTTATTTCAGCTAATTACCGAAAGCAGCATTTTGTTTTCATTTAGTTTAACTTGATGTACTAAAATAACTAAAACTGAAATAAAAATGAGTAAAAACTATATAGACATATTAAAACAATAATAAAAATGAAAAATAAAAAGGTATTATTATTATTATTAATTTTTATTAATAATATTTTATAAATATAATTTTATTTTATATATTTATTTATTTAACTTTTTTCTTTGAAAAAATATTAAATATGGTAAAAAAAGATTATGTATAATAATAAAACAAACTAAAACCATAAAAAACATTTTTGTTACTTGAAATAATAAATGTTAACTGAAATAAGAAAATATATATATATTATTATTTTTTTAATTTTATTTCAGCTAGTTACAAAAAGAAGCATTTAATGCTTTCATTTAGTTTAACTTGATGTACTAAAATAACTAAAACTGAATTAAAAATTTGTAAAACTATATAGACATTAAAAAAAAACAATAATAATAAAAATAACAAAAACAATTTTTACTACAATTTTAACATTAAAATGGAAACATAAACCAATTGAAAATATTTTTTCATTAAAAAATTATAATATCATCTCAATGATACTACAATATTTTATTCTGAAATAGATAAGGTTACGAACGGATAGTAGTTCATAATCTAGGGCTATGCGATTAATCGTTTTTTATTTTCAATTAAGCTTTTGGCTTCCAGCTAAAATAACAGCGCTCTGAATTTAGTTTGACTGATTGGATCACAGAACGTTCCAGACCCCATTTACACCTGTATTCATCGCTGAGCATTTGTGATGGGATCAGCCGAGACGGGCGTTAATACCAGGTGTAAACTGTGATCATTTGAAAGAACGTCTGTCCATCACAAGTCTCCGGCAATCCACCGACTCACATTTGTGACGTTTGAATGACAATAGGGTCAGTTAAGTGTCCACCACATAATTTGGAGAGGGTTTAGGGGGGTCTGTTGTGCTTTAAAGAGCTCCCTAGTGACCATCCTGTGGCCTGTATGCCAGTCCATCACCCCACCCATCATACATCAACTGCATAATGGCACTCAAGAGCTCTCTATGGTGAGGAGATATATGCTTCTTCTGCCTTTGTGTTGTTAAGAGTGTTTGTGTCTGTTGAGTTTTATTGTCACGTGTTTTCTTTCTCCCTGTTTTTCTTACTAATGAGCCGCGGCATTCAGTCCAGCCTCTTATCTCCAGAGCCAGAGGGGTCTATTGTCAACGCCGATAAATAATGCAGGATTTGGTCTGTGATGGACGTCCTGAACCTTTTGTAGTTTTATATCAACAGTCCGACACGGGACATTTGTGTGTAATTGGGCTGCTCAGAATGGGTGGGACAGACACATTTGCAGATGCTTTTGATTATAAGCTTTAAAGTTTCATGCAACAACTTTCAATTTCATTTTATAGCAGGGGCTCGTTTTATTGTGTGGAACTATTACATTATTCCCAAAACATTAAAATGCAATTCATACAGACAGTGACTTGAATATTTACCAACACAAACAAGAAACATTTTTTATTAAAAAGCAAGTAGTTTTGCATATTATTATTATTCATAATATTTTTTAACAATAATAATATTTTTATTAATAATAAATAATAATTAATGCTTTTTTCACTTTCACATTATCCAATACTTTTCAGACAAATAAATAAAAAAAATAAAAAATAAAAAAAATTGCCTACTTTTTTCTCACTGAAACTTCTGAAATATGTTCAATAAGATTATGGAAGGATAATTGTTCATAATCTAGGGCTGTGTGATTAATTTTTATTTTCAATTAAGCTTTTGGCTTCTAACTATTATGAAAACAAGATATTATTATATTATTGTATTATTTATTTAAATGTGTATATTGCTATATATATTTTATTGTTATTATATATTTGATTTATGATTTTTTATATTTATTTTTATATTATATTCATTTGTAGATTAAATAAAATTGTAGTTGATCTAATTTATTTTTATTTTATATTATTTATTTAAATGTGTATATTGATATTATATATATTTTATTTTTTATTACATATTTGATTTATGATTTTTTAGTCTTATTAAAAAGCAAGTAGTTTTGCATATTATTATTATTATTAATGTATTGTTAATAATATGTTTTATTAATAATAATATTTGTATTAATAATAAAAAATAATAATTTATGTTTTTTTCTTTGGAATATTTTTTAAAATATTTGTTCCAAAGAAAATAATGGGAAAAAAGATTATGCCTTCATAATTATAATCTAGTAATGTTACACACTTTTCATTATCCAATAATTTTCAGACGAATAAATAAAAAAAAATAAAAAAATCATTGCCTACTTTTTTCTCACTGAAACTTCTGAAATATGTTCGATAAGATTATGGAAGGATAATGGTTCATAATATAGGGCCGTGCGATATATTTTTATTTTCAATCAAGCTTTTGGCTTCCAACTATTATGAAAATGAGACAATCAATATTAAACTAAATTATTGTTGATCTAATTTATTTTTGTTTTATATTATTTATTTAAATGTGTATATTGATATTATATATATTTTATTTCTTATTATAAATTTGATTTATGATAGGGATTCACCGATATGAACATTTTGGCCGATACCGATAACCGATAATTCTTTATATTTGAAAGCCGATAACCAATATATTGGCCGATAAATCTGAATCAAAATTTTTATATAATTTTTACAAAAACAATATGTTCTTATCTGGCCGATAACGATAACATTAAAAATGAACATATATCGGCCAATACCGATATGGTGGCCGATATACTGTGCATCCCTAATTTATGATTTTTTCTTTTTTTTAGTTGAGTTATATTAATTTGAAGGAAATCAACTGTTAAAAAGATGATTTTTTCAAAGCTCAGTAAATGCATGGTTGTTTCCAAAGTCAGTGAGCAATCGTGTTAAACAATCATGATATCAATACTGACCAAAATAAACGTGATTATGTTTTTTACCATAATCAAGCAGCCCTATTATGAACAGCATTTAAGATTTGGTTTACACCAGACAACACATGCAACTTTAAACATTAAACACAGTTTGCGAATCACCTCCCTTCCATAATCTAACACGTTTCAGGATATTCAACCAGAAATGAGGCCTTTTAAGGTCGTGTTCCTACTTTGCGTGAAGTCTTCAGTAGATCATAGCTTAGATGCAGCGTGACAGAAAACATCTGGTTTCTCTTTGACCTTGTTGGACGGTTGTTTTGGCCACCCCTGCAGGCAGACGACCGGCCCACCAGCTTCACTGAGACGCAATGAAAGCATTGAGATGAGAGGAGGCTGGATTAGCAGGGGTTAATTACAAGCCATCGCGAGCCGCTGCTATTACCAGCGCAGTTCAGCCCTCAAAAGAGAGAGGAGCACAGACAAAGTTTCATGACACTAATTTGCCTCTTTAGGGAGTAATAGAGGTCACTGTAAAGGAGCAGACGCTATGGGTGATGGTGTGAATGTGTGAAGCATCTGTAATGTTGTGATCAGTGCTAAACGGAAACTTCACTTTACATTTTTTAAAATGTTCAGTTAGTCTCACACTTTGTTTCACGTGAATTATGAGCTTGAGATTTTAATTTCCAGTTCATGCACAAAAAGGCAAAATGATGTGGTTCTTTAGAATCAACTGAACCGATTCAGATTGGATCAATCACAGGAGTCATCTGTCATTGAATCAGCTCAGATGACTCACTAAACCGATTACATATCTGCAAAAGAGTTTTGTTATAATTAAATGCCATATTAATTTACATAATAATACATATTTAATTGTTTAGAAAGCCTGTTTTGGGGATGTTTGGTGCCTGATAGAGAATTTTCCAGTCGGTAAATTTCACAGAGATGTGAGCATGTTTTAATTTAAGCCTCTGCTTGGCTATTATTAGCCCTGTTTCTGTCCTAAACACAGCGATCCAGCATTCACATAGCTGCCACGCTGGTTTGGAAAGATCTATATTACTGATGTAATGCATCTACAAGCTAATAATGGCCTTAAGTGCAGAGTGATGTAGACACGGCTAATAATAGTGTGAGATAATTATGAAACACTACTACTGTGCACCATGTTTTAATTACATTAACCTGACGGGTTATTCATGAATTGGATAAAAAATTAGCTGTTTTAATGAATCAGTTCAAAAATTTGTTTCAGTGATTCATTTGAATCAACACTCAAACATGATCATGGTTGTCACTCCCTGTGATTTTTTTAATGTATTAGAATGATTTAGTAAAGACATAGGATGGTAAATATTTCTGTTTATTATTATGCATTGCATATAAATGAAAATAATTTAAGACTAGGGTTTTTTTTTTGCATTAAACATTTTGAGTGTATTTGGCTGATGGTTCATCTATTAAAATCTGTTTTAAGCCATTTCAGAACAAATATATATTTTGAATATCATAAAATTAAAAGGGCAAAAATACTGATGCTGTTTTAGCTGTTTTGATCAGCCCAACTGACTAAACAGTGGCATTTTTCTGAGTTTGGACCCCCTGTTGCTCACCACTTTCTGAAAGTCCCTAAATCCAGATCCATCTCATGCTCAACACCTGTTCAGAATTCTTTCCCGGAACTTTCCCAAACAAAGGCTGCTGCTTTTCCCGGACTGTCTGACATCTGGAAAATGTTGCAGTTCCCCTTTTGACTGGATTTATAGCGAAGGGCTTCAGAGAGGGGGTCGAGGTACATGAGAGGTGCTATATTTGTATGGTAGAAAGTCATCTTATAAGTGCATGAGGTCTCTTTTGATTTTTGTCTTTGTAGTGGATTTGCTTTTTTTCCCACCAAGTCTGAATATTGAAAAAAGTAGAGTTCGCAATTTAGCAGCGCACACCTGTTTTCAGTTGCAGTAAATGACTGCTCTTCATAGTGAAACTGGCAAACAAAAAGAGAGTTCTGCAGTTATTCCCGTTTACTAGGTCACAGGGACATATTCACTTGAAAATGCTGTGTTTTTTTTTTTTTTTCCCCTGCAAGGGGATACAAAAATAGCGCTTTGATGCATCATGTTTTGAATGTCTTCCCTTTCAGAACCAACCATGCAGTCAAAATGGTTTAAGCTAGAATTCTTGCTTTGCAATCATATTTTGCAGTTCTATTAGTAAGCAGTAAAACCATGCAGAGTTGTAAAAAGCACTGCAGTGTGTTCAAAATTAAATGCAGCAAATGGTCCTACAACGTCTTTAAAGGAAATGTTATTAAGCTGATTTTGGGGTCTCTAAAATATGGACACAGTCATGCATTATTTAGCAAAGCCCTCAAGGAATGCAAATGTGGCATGTGGGTTAAGCTAATGCTGATGGTGAAGGCCATTACCTCTGCAGTCTACAGTTTCCTTTAATAGACTTTCTAAATGCATCCGAGGTTAAATTGGTAAAGTTCCACTTGCAAAATTATAATGTCAATCCAGACTTCACAGTGTATTATGCATATTTGTTCAGAGTTAAATGCGCTAAATTTGTGCAGTACAACACATTTGTACGACTGAACGGTTATTTAGGACTAGTTCAATGGGCAAGCACTGGGAAGTCAACTCAGTCCATGCATGAGCTAATGGCACTGCCTGTGGCCCCAGACATGCATTTCTGCCAACTGCATCGGATCACAAAAAGCTACAGGGACTTCTATCCATGCTGCCATATGGCCTACGCCTTGGGAGATCGGATCTCCCTTGAGAAATGCTAAAAAAGTCTGAACTGTGTCTCTACTGTTTTTGTTTTCACAGGGCTCCAGGTATAGAGGGAGAAGCACAGGACCTCTGTCTATCAAACTCTGAAGTGCCCCGGTGCCAGCTGTATAGGTCAACCCAACCGTAACATCGCAGGACAATAGGAGCCCAACCCGAAGACCTTTGACGGCCATCAAAAAGCAAATAATCAAGCTCATTAGCTCTCTTCCCCCAAGACGCCCTTCTCTGAAAAGATCAACAGAAGAGAGGAAGTTAAAGAGGACGAAACAAAGGGGGGGAAAAGACGGAGAAAAAAACGAACACTGGCAGCTATTTCTGATACTCTGTGGTGAAGGGAACATCTCATTTGGGATTTGAGATTTTGGATTGCAGAAAAAGGATTTCTCCATGCCCTGTCCATTTATTGCAATGCCTGTGTGAATACTGCATGGAGATTTGTCCCTTTTCCAAAAGCGCCTAGTAAAGAGACTAATTATAGTGAAGCACAACAGCCAACTCTGTCGCTTAAAGATTCTCAGATTCTCGAAATGCCTAAAAATCTACATTCATAGGGTTCCTATAAATGGATCAAAATCATTCTGAGACACGTCAGATCTTGAAGAAGCATTGAAACGGTACTTTCCCAGAGGGTTTCCTTCTCTTTGTAGGGCAAAGCAACTGCTTTGTCCTTTTTGTTTGGATGCATTTTTCCAGAACTCCAAAATGAAGCCCTTAACTCCCATTGGTTCACCTTCTCCGCTGCGGCTCCTAAACAAGGGGCCTGATTACCTTCGCAGGCAAATGGATGCCGGAAGCAGGGGTCGTTCAATTAGTGCTGTAGAGCGTCTGGAAGCAGACAAGGCAAAGTACGTCAAGAGTCAACAGGTCATAAACACCAAGCAGGAGCCCGTCTTAGTGCCCTGTGCAACCCCTCCACCGGTGCCCCGTCGAAACTTCACTGTGTCCACTCCTTCAACACCTGTTCTCCCACCTCGAAATCAAATGGCACCTTTCTCCGCACCGCAGTTCTTGAGGGATGAAAATGAGGATGACTCCAGGAAAGAGAACTGTCAGAATGAAACTGATGTGGAAACCAACAATCGCAACAATGCAAATAAACCTCCCGTACCTTCCCCAAGAACTCCGACCATTGCTCCATTAGTTGCCCCACATAGTGCTCCAATAATGCGCAGGAGCAACGGCAAGCGCATGCTGCGTCCGGACTCCCTAGTCATTTACAGACAGAAGAAAGAGTGCAAGAGTCCCAGCAGTGGTGGCGAAAACGGCAACACCAACATGGAGGTCAAGGGCTACAGCTTCGTACGACGGCTCTTCCAGGGATCCATGCGCGAAAAGAGCAGCGGTACCGAGGCTCATAAAATGGTGATAAATGAGGAGAAGGCGTCTTCCTCTCGAGATGGGGATTCGCGAATGTCCTGGTCTAATGATAAAGACACTGTCGATGGTGGAAACGAGACCAGACGATCAAGCAAATCTGAGCAAGAGCACTCAATGCCGGAGACTCAAAACAACAACACTGGTGTTCAGAAGCAATCTAAGAATGGCATGATCAACAGTTTACAAAACAGCATTGGGAACTCCAACAATAACGACATGGATCCATGGAAGCCCGTCGTTCCAAGGATGCGGGCCGATTTGAAACGCTCCAAGTCAGAATTGCGACTACGCTGCTCGCTAGCCATGTCCGAGCAGGAGCGCTTCTTCGACTACTGCGGATTGGACTTTGATATGGTGGAGAGGCTCGGACCGGAGAACTTCCTAAAAGGGGCAAGTTCAGTCGACACACTCTCGCTGCTACTGAGGAGCGTCGGAGGCGGCGGCTCAGAGCCCAGTGAGTTTTCCCGACACTCCGGGGAAGGAATTTTCCAGGAGGAACTGGCCGAGCAGATCCCCACAGGTGTCTCGATTATCGAGAGAAATGCACGTGTCATAAAGTGGCTCTACGGTTGCAGGAATGCAGCTCAGGAGGGTCCTAAAGAGTCTACTGTTTGATTATCACGGTGACTAAACTGAAGACTTTTCGGAGCCGTGTTCCAAAACGGAAAACTATGCTGTATTTATTTCATGTGGGACATATGTATTTAAGAGATTTGTTTGGCTTTTCACAGTCAGTATGAGAACATTCATGTTACATATAAAGCTGCAAACCGACACTTCTTGTCATGACCTACACTGTGGCTGTGTCCGAAATCGCCCCCTTATACCCTCATTCACTATTCCATACATTAGTATACTAATATAGTATATTGAATGAAAACAAGTGAGCGAATTTTCCTGTGGACGCCAACTTTTGGGAGACTCTCACGCTCACATTGCATGGCTAGAGAATAGTTCGGTTGTACACTTATTATTGCAGTGCATTGTGGGATTGAATGAGTGCACTCAATAATGTCCACTATGGTTTCTGTTATTTTAGTGCACTGTATAAGGGTATAAGGGCGATAGTGATGTCATCTCTTGTTCTCTGTATATAGAAAGACATGAGTCTGTCCTGTTACTTCTGTTCAGAAACAATTATTTGTTGAGCGTAACTTAAAGAACATGTCATCTGATGAATAATTTAACATTGAAAACCACTAAGCTTTTCTCTGGGGCTGGGAAACCCAATGCATGAGTGTTAAATGAACCATGTGTACCTCATTTCCCAACTGTCCCAGTTTAGTTTCTGTGTTGCCTTTTTTCCTTAAACGCAGGCGTTGGAACAAACACACAGAGCACCCCTGTGGGGATATTAATGCACTGATTTCGAGAAAGAGAGACGGAGTGAGAGCTATATATACTGATATGAAACGTATTTTTAACACTGAGTGTATGCAAATAAATATGCAGGGCCTTAAAAACAACCTGATTTTGAGTTTCATTAACTTGTGCCAAAGAAATGTGCTGCGTACTGATGTACAATACGTTCCAAACCCTATTGCGCTGCTTAGAGAATCATGCTTAGTAAATACTGGATGAAATGGCATTTTTTAATCGATATTTTCAAGTACAGAACACAATATATTTATATATTTAGATTAGATTTGATTTTTCCCTGTTCTCATCCTAATGCAATTGCCTTATTTGGGAAGGATGCATGTTGTGCTAATTAGATTTTTGCCAAAAGCATTGTCATTTTGCTCTAAACAGCAAGGTATCTCCAAATATTCATTATTAAGGGGGACCAAAGGTAAAATTTTAAGAATCAGACATTAAAAAAACGGCAATCTCTAGGGAAGCAGCTCACTAGGGTTTGGAACGGCCATTATTTTGCCCCTTATGGTCTTTCACTGAGAACTAAATCATGTAAATTGCTCAATTTCATTCCCATGTTTGGTAAATATTGGTGATACTTGGATTACTATGACGATAAATCATGGTCGGCTGCACATTTGACTCAAGGAAAAGCATATTTTCAATGCAAATGACCGTTCCTGTGGCAAAGCATTCTTTAGTATGCACTTGGTCATGCTGCTTTGGTGTTTAACTCACAAATGTTCAATGTTTAGCAAAGCAGAGGAAGACATAACAGCAAGAGATCTGATGCACGGACTCTCACTCCCAGTGTGGGAGATGCTGATGTGTTCTCATATTGACGGAGACCTTTGAACACGCTAACATCAATCAGACACTGATTCTCCTTTGTGGTAATGAATCAGTCTCTATGATACCACTGATAAATGAAGCAAAGGTCCACTGCGGCATGCACAGGTCAGACTGCGGCCTGCAGAGAAAGAACGGTGATCTTTCCTTTCAGAATTCCTTAACTTTTTCATCCCCAACATCCAAGATGCATTCAGTCTTCCCGAGCACCCGAAATCTCTCTCTCGCATGTTTACACTCCATGTAAGTTTGTATATGTTTCTATAAAGAAGAATTTAGATTTCAACCCAAAGAGATATTACAGATTAAATCCAAATAAAGTCCTATTTCTGAATGGCTGCAGCTGTTTGTGTTTTGTGTGAGATAATTATGTTGTGTTGGATGCAGGGTAAACCTGGAAATATCTGGGAATTTTTCCAGTTTTCAAGTTGTTGTAGTAGAGTGTTGTTGCCATGCTGTCATTTTATGCTGGATTGCTTCACAAACGAGGGTCAATTCAACGCTTGATTTGCACAAAAGATTAACATGGCGGCAAATGCTAGTCGATGAGTTGAATCAACTCCACAGCAACTACATAAATTTATCCACTAACCATTCAGAAACATCCAGTTTCATTCTAAAAGTTGTAACTTCTTCCTGAGTCTATCCATCAGTGTCCGACTCCGGTTTGAACAATGTAAGGCTGAACACCGTTACTGACAATCCTCATTTTGGCTGCGTGAGATTCTCCAGCTTTGTTGTTGTTGAGCAACCGAAGCGTGAGCTGTTAAAGCTCCGCCCTCTTCTGGAAAGGGGGCCGGGAGCAGCAGCTCATTTGCATTTAAAGGGACACACACAAAAACGGCGTGTTTTTGCTCACACCCAAATAGGGGCAAATTTGACAAGCTATAATAAATGATCTGTGGGGTATTTTGAGCTGAAGCGTCACAGACACATTCTGGGGACACCAGAGACTTATATTACATCTTGTGAAAAGGGGCATTTCCAAGGTAGATTTCCAAGTCTAAAAGTCTACATAGATTTTTAAATTATTAAGATTTTTAAAATGTCTTAAAAGTAGTCTCTTATGCTTACCAAGGCTGCATTTATTTAATCAAAAATACAATAATATTGTAAAATATTATGATTTAAAACAACTGTGTTCTATTTGAATATGTTTTAAAATGTCCTTATTCCTGTGATCAAAGCTGAATTTTCAGCATCATTACTCCAGTCTTCAGTGTCACATGATCCTTCAGAAATCATTCTAATATGCTGATTTGTTGCTCAAGAAACATTTATTATTATTATCAATATATTGTGGTTTTTGCGGCTTAACATTTGTGAATACCGTGATACATTTTTTTCAGGATTCACTGATGAATAGAAAGTTCAAAAGAACAGCATTTATTTGAAATAGAATTTTTGTAACATGACCTTTTTTTATTGTCGCTTTTCGATCAATTAAAAATAAAAGTAATAATTTTTTTAAAAACTCAAACTTTTGAATGGTAGTATATATAGAAATTGCTCTTGGTGAGTGCAGTCTGTAAGATTAATATTTCTAATCATTATCCAGTAATCACAGACAAATGCCTGGGATGTGTCATACTTCCCAAACCAGATAAGTGTGGAAGGTGTGGAAACCCTGTAGATGATGTCAGTGGAAATAAAAATGATTGCACAGTCCAGCTGTGTAATGCTATAAATCAAAATACTGTGAAGTGAGCGCTGCAGTATAGAGCTGATGATTACACACTTGTCAGTCTTAGATTTCTTTATAGTCTTCAATGTTGTTAAAAACACTGTTGCTAAACAACTTTTGCGCAAAATGGGAAGCAACAAAACTACATAATTTTGAACAGGTCCTCATTTGAGTCTCACCTCAGTGAAATCCTGCCATTTTCTTGTCACACAGCACATTTCTCGCTGAAGCTCAAGTGCCTGTTATTCTGAAAGCATTTGCACAACATATTAAGCACTGCAGTGAAATGCACCTCATCAACATGGGAAAAAAAACTGTTTGCAAGCCATATTACTTACATAATGTGACATTTCCAAGTGAAACAGCATATTCACTGTGAAAAATGTTGGGCAGGGCTTGACTTTTATCCAACAGGATTTGATTGGAAGGTCAAAAGTGGTCGTTATAAGAATGGACTCAGGGGAGAACTTAAAGAGCTTGATGACTACATCCAAAAAGAAAAGTCATTTTTAGAGATGGTACAATTTTTAAATTTAAATAAAAGATTTTGAAGACAATTTAATAGGTATTAGGAAAAATACACCAATGAATTGTGCACAGTAAGACCAGGAATGTGTTGAAGTAAATAGGGTCCATTTTTATTTCATGTTGCAAGATTTACATATCTTGTTGAAAGATAATGCATAAATGTAATGTAATGTAATGTGCTTGAATGGTTTTTAACCATTACCTTCTTAAAAACACTTTTAAGGGCATTGTATCAACATCATCCATGTTGAGATTTCTGAGGGTTAAAACCTACAAAAAAAAAAAACCTCTCCTCTCTTTTGCCGGGCTGATCAGGTTTCCCTCTTCCTCCCCACCTCTCTCTTTCCTCTCTTGCTTCAGATACATATGTGAATGAAACAGCGGTCGTCTTCCTGGCTTCCAAATGTAGCCTGCTGTGACATCCTGTTTTTGGTCCTGTCCATAGTGTTTTTACACGTTTGGTTATCAAACAGCTCCTCTCCTCCCTCGTATTCAGACATCACCCTCGGTCAGCTGCTGTGGGGGTGGACGGGTGGAGAGATCATATTTGCACACTTTATCTCTAAGTGTGTGATGTCAGCGGTGCATTCACAAATTTAGCCACAGCAGATTGACTCAACGCTTCTTTTTATGTACTGAAATGTGCAAATATCACTGCTTCATTTTAAAGGCATCATGAATTGAGAAATCAACTTTTCCTTGAGCTTTTGATATATAAGAGGTCATCGTACTTTAAGAATATCCTGTAAGTTTCAGAACTGAAAACTTCCTTGTTAGTCCAATAAAAGCTCTTATTGACACCAGGCCCAGCGAACGACTCATCCCGTAATGTGCCTATAGATAGATGAAACTCCGCCTCCGCAGAAGAAATCAACGCCTACTTCATCATTGCAACGTTAGCCCCGCCCACTGGTGTGTTAGTGAGATGAGGAGGAGAGAAGAGCGATACAGGACTAAAATAACATTACCTTTCAAAGGATCCTAATGCTAGGAATATGGTTATTTATTTTCAACAATGTGAATGTCTCAGTTGAGCTTTATTTATTTGTATTCGGTACATTTCACTGTGGATTCTTTGGTAAATCAATCGCATTTCGGCGCAGGCTTTGCAAACAGACTTTTACGATGTGGACTCGACAGTAATGCAACAACATGTAAGTAACTGTGTTAATTCTAATGCCTGATCTGATATTAATGATTCATGTACAGTCAGATGATCTTTGTCTATGTGTCAGTAAATCAAACCAGTGACTAAACGCTCAACTTCACGTTGTTTCTCTTAGTAGGATGAAAATAATCTGTTATTTAAACGTGATTAAATTATAAATAGAAAGCGATCTAAGAACGCTCCCTTTACAATCGCTGGAGCTGTCAATCAAACAGCGCTAGTTTATCAGTGACTGAGTTCTGGACTCGCACCAAAACTCCCGTTTTATTCAGCAAATCTCTTAGTTACATCGTGTTTGAACTGTTAGTTATGATGAAAGCATTCGTTAGTGTGCAGAAATTGAGTTGCAATGACAAGATCACTGCTTTCATGATCTCAACAACATGTCTGTGATCGGCTACAATGTTCATCACTGCAACCTTTCATGCCACAATCTAAATATAATGCCATAGATTTAAGTTTAATGCTATAATCAACACTTTCACGATTAGTTAACCTTGAGAGCTGTAATAGTAAAAACGTGCTAAAAGTTTTCGAGAGAGTAATACTTAGCTATTTCATATGGAAAGATGTTAGCCAATCATAGCAGTCTCAGAGCAGACACGCCCCTTAAAACAGAGTGTTCAAATAAGAGGGCTAAAATCAGGTAAGTAAAAATGCCTTTTATTTCTAAAATATGATTATTTTTGATGTAAAATGCATACTAACATTATAAGTTCACCCCGGGAAACATTATAAAACAATAAAACAATGCAGTTCATGACCCCTTTAATGTGTTAACATGCAAATGCAAAAATCTAGAAAAAGATGGAGAAAAAGAATCTGATTTGCACTTATATATTAAACAATAAAATTAAATAATTACAATAAAAAGTACAAAAATGCCCCAAGTTTATCTTGCAATTTCACACAGTTCGTTTTGCTCAAATATGCCTGTAGGAAACTTCCTGATGAAAAACTAATGCTTATACCGTAGTACACGCAGCTGTTTGAAAGCAGAAGAAAGCAAAGGCAGAAGAAACGTGTTTCCCTCAAAAAACTAAAGCAGAAGAAAATATAGATTTGCATACAGCACTTGTGTTCAATGCATGCAGCTGAAGAATAGTGATCAGGTTTTGGGTAAGTTTAGGTTTGAGTCTTGATGCTGGGGTGTCGTGGGTGGTCTCGTAAGAACTGTAAAAGCACAATTATACAGTCTGAGAAGCCTACAAAGCATTCATCAGACAAAGAGCACTACACACATCTGAACTCTGTCTGAAAAGGCTTTTGGGTTTGTAAAGAAGAAGCGTGCCAAGATTTCCACTCCCATTGTGCCACGGTGGTATAATGAGACTCTGTTCACAATCGCCCTCGTGCATTTTGAGGGAATGTGCATCAGGCCTGGCTGGGGTTGTGAAGTGTGGCAAATCTGGCCTAATTCTTCTGGGCCAGCAGCTCCAATATGCCAGTGCCGTGCATGAGTCAGGGCGGATAACAGGCCAGAATAATCTGTCCCGTCCTTCGGCATAAACATGACGAGGACTGCAGTCGGAACGGAGGAGAACTTGAATGGAAGTGAACTAAGATAATCCAAATGAAAATAATGCATGATAATGGTGTTGTGGAGGAAGGCTGGAGGAGTAAAATAACAGCGCTAAATAGAGCACAGAATTACAACAGGAAGAAATACAGACATGCACCTGCAAAAGAAACTAGTTTGAACCTAAAAATAGGTGTTTTATAGAGAAAACATCCTGACATTTATCTTTTAATATTGTATTAGACACAATATAATATTGACTGAATAAATGATACTGCTGTCTATTCATATATACACTACCATTCAAAAATGTGGGCTGGTAAGATTTTTAAATGTTTTTGAAAGAAGTCTCTTGTGCTCACCAAGGCTGCATTTATTTAATCAAATATATACAGTAAAAACAGTAAAATTGTGAAATATTATTACCATTTAAATAGCTTGTTTTCTATCTGAATATGTTTTAAAATGTAATTTATTCCTGTGATCAAAGTTGAATTTTCAGCATCATTACTCCAGTCTTCAGTGTCACATGATCCTTCAGAAATCATTCTAATATGATTTGATGCTCAAGAAACATTTCCGATTATTATCAATGTTGAAAACAGTGCTTCATTATTTTGTGGAAACCGTGATACTTTTTTTTTTCAGGATTCTTTGACGAATGAAAAAGCATTTATTTGAAATCTTTTGTAACAGTAGTGTATTTTAACCTAAAATCTTGTTATTAAAAATGCCCACAGTGTAAAATTAAGTTCATGGCTGTCGTTGCACGTGTGCGAAAGCTTCACAACTTACTTCGATGTGCTTTGGAAACCTAAAACTCTTGGGGGTTTCTGGGAGGGTCTGTTTCGGTGCTTCACAAAAAACCATCCCGGTGCAGGAGAAGATCCGATGGCAGCAGAAGGTCATAAATCAGAGGACAGACCTTTTCACTTCAGTCTCTCAGGCGTAACCTCCTTCTGTGGGGTCAGAGAGAGAGAGGCTCTGTGGGAACATGGCATGTGAATTACGGCTCTTTTTATGACCTCCTGACATCAGGACAGACCTGAGAATGAAGGTCAGAAAGTGTTCGGAGGAAAATCACAGGTAAACCTGACAGAAGTTGGGTTTGGGTCTGTCTGTCTGTCTAAATCTGACATTGAGCACTATAATAATAAAACTTAGTTAGTTTGGGTTCTGTCAAAGGACATTTCTACAAATGTTACTTATCAAAAAGACACATTTACAACATGCTGCAGAGGCACAAACACCAAAAGGACCAACAAAAGCAATAAAGGTATTAGCATAAGGTTAGAGAGTGTGTGAATCTGGACGAGAGGAAGGCCGTGTTGGAGTCTACAGTCAGTAAGACACACACTTTGATGTTATGGAGGGTAAAAGTTCTCGAGAGTAACGTGATGCTTAACGTCTCTGTACAAGCGACCCACTGCCATCTTGTTAAAGTTTGTGTATAAGCTCTCCATGCAAATTAACAAGGGAATTTCATTACAAATAAATCCATCACATTACTGTGTTTCAGGTTTTGTGTAAATCAATATGATCCCTGATTGTAAAAAACAATAAGTGATCTCTGTAACCAGGCAGATGAATGTGCAGGTCTGCGATCGGGCGCCGTCGGTGGAGATTTAGAGACTCCAGTGAAGTGATCGAATTACACTGTGGCAAACCAGGAGGAACATCAGGCCAACAGCTGTGCCATGTTTATTCCGTGTTCAACGCACTATACGTTTTCAACTGTACTGAACCATGAACACATTATTTCAAACTTCATGTCAGATTTGCCTTTTTTCTCAAAACATATGTGCAAATGTTGCATGTATAATGATGGTGATTCAACAGGCATCTTGGTAAAAGAGCATTCAGAAACTGACCTCGAGAGACGGATGGATCATACTTGAAATATTGATACAATAATGTCCAGTTTCACAGACGAGGCTTAAGCTAGTCCCAGACTAAAATGCATGTTTGAGCTGTTTTAACTGAAAGCAACTTGCTCTGACATATCTTAAAATATGTCAGTGCGATTGTTTTGTCTCAAGATTCACACCAGTAATGTTTTTTTGGTAAGGCACATTTATAAAAGCTACTTAAATGTCCTAATTGAACTAAGGCCTAATCCTGGCTTAGTCTAAGCCCTGTCTGTGAAACCAGTCTCATATGCCATTACTCCAGTCTTCAGTATCACATGATCCTTCAGAAATCATTCTAATATGATGATTTGCTGCTCATTTCTTATCATTATCAATTTTTGACAGTTGTGCTGCTATATATTTTTGTGGAAACAGAGACATTTGTTTCAGAATTCTTTGATGAATAGAAAGTTCAAAAGAACAGCATTTATTTGAGATAGAAATATTTTGCAACATTATAAATGTCACTTTTGATCAATTTAATGTGTAAAAAGTACTAATTTCTTTCACAGAAAACAGTGTACTTATTTAGCACGACAATTTGTGCATATCATAAACTTCGAAATTGAATAATAATTGTGTAAGATAGGACTATACAAGTTAAAGGACTGATCATGCTCTATAGTTATTGTTAAAAATGATTCGATTATAATATTACAATAATTAATTTAAATTCTCACTGGCTTTTTAATGTTAAAAGATTTGTTCACTTCAGAATTAAAATTTCCTGATAATTTACAGCCATGTCATCCAAGATGTTTATGTCTTTCTTTCTTCAGTCAAAAAGAAATTAAGGTTTTTGAGGAAAACATTCCAGGATTTTTCTCCATATAGTTAACAACCGGTTGAAGGTCCAAATGTCAGTTTCAGTGCAGCTTCAAAGAGCTCTACACGATCCCAGACGAGGAATAAGGGTCTTATCTAGAGAAACCATTGGTCATTTTCTAAAAAAATAAAATAAAAATTATATACTTCTTAACCACAAATGCAATAACGCACCACGCATTACGTAATCATGTTGGAAAGGTCACGCGTGACGTAGGCGGAGGTACCGCAGTGGGGCAAATTTCAAACTTCAAAATCGTTCGACATCATTATTTTACCTTTTTTTTTTTTTTTTGTAAAGGGCATTTGGCTTAGTCTTTGCATGTTCGCTTTGTAGACACTGGATCGGTACTTTCGCCAACGTCATGCGCTACCTTTCCAACGTGATTACGTAATGCGTGACGCATCGCAGAGCAGTGCAAGACGAGCATTTATAGTTAAAAAGTATATAATTTTTATATGAAAATAGAAAATGGCCGTTCATTTCTCTAGATAAGACCCTTATTCCTCGTCTGGGATCGTGTAGAGCCCTTTGAAGCTGCACTGAAACTGACATTTTGACCTTCAACCCACTGGTAACTGTTGAAATCCACTATATGGAGAAAAATCCTGGAATGTTTTCCTGAAAAACCTTAATTTCTTTTCAACTGAAGAAAGAAAGACATGAACATCTTGGATGACATGGGGGTGAGTAAATTATCAGGAAATTTTCATTCTAAATTGAACTAATCCTTTAAATGGATTTCATTTCTAGTTTTCAAAATCATAAAAAAAAATTAAATTTAAACATCCATGGAATCTTTCCATTCCACAAAAGATTCTTTATAGGTTTTTAAATGTTCTGTTCATTGAAAGGTTCTTTGGAGAGCCAAAAGTGGTTCTTCTATGGCATTACTGTGAAAACCTTGAAACCTTTATGTTTAAAAGTGCAGGTATCAATACTTTATCAATATATTATATAAAGTGATACTGGTCTTCATAGTACATGGTATGGGATCAAAAATAAAATACTGTAAGTGGTATCGCCCATTCCTACTGACCTCAAAGTCTGATGTGCTTGATTATAAAGCACTGTGCAGTGATGGGCAGCTGGATTTCCGTCTAATTTACGCCTGGTTGTCCTTCTCTCTGTAATTGTAAGCAGTTTTATGGGGCAAGAGTCAACAGTGCAGTTCCCACAGTCTACAGGCCGGTCACGCTGGGCTTTAAGGGTATTTCTCCAGGGATCAGGTACTTCTGGAAAGGTTAAATCAGATGGACAGGAGATAAGGGGAATTAGCCAGTTTAGCTCCAAGACCTGGAAAAAGTCCATATGTTTTCCAAGGGAAAAGACCATCTGTGTTTGTTTGTGTGCACATGTGTGTCCCTGCTTGCACTCCCAGCGTCTGTAGCGCTCAAATGAGAAAAGAGACGCATCAAAGACTCGTTAGGGGTGTGACCTCGCCCACAGTTTTTGGGGTGAGCAGTTCTGTATTTAACCCTGGTCAGCGTGATACAGAAGTGCGTCCCTCCGCCACAGCGCAGAGCTTCAAACACACCCCCTGATGGCAGACAGCTAGAGCAACACGCTTTATCACAATCAGAATATGTTTATGATTGTATTATGGAGTCGTGGTGCCATTTGGGCCATGATGAATGAGATTTTATTGGCAGCTACAGGGCAAAACAGGTGACTTGCTCTTCCAATTAGTTTTCAAATGGTGGTCTATTTGCCCTATATAATGAGATAGACATCAGCTCTATTCTAAAACCTAGTGAGCTGCCTACATAGGGAGTATTTTAAGACATCACAGGCATAATGAAGGTCCATACCAAAAGATATGCATGATAATTGCACTTACTTTTAAGAAACATCATTTTGAAAAATCACACTAGGTCAATGCATGCTTACATTTAAATATAGAGTTAAAATCCCCCTGTGGTAAAAATCAAGTTTTTGATAATGTTTATATGTCTATGTGGTGTTTTTAATAAGACAAACCATGTGCGAATTCATAAGTCAACACCATTGCTGAGTGTTTTCTCCCTTAAAACTGCAGTGAACCAAAGACAGTCTCAAAAACTTGAATCGCTGGTGTTTCTGACGTCACAAACTACCTTGTAACCAATCACGTTAAGGTGTGATTGTCAACGAGTGGATCTCTGAGCTGGTGAGTGAGTGGAGGCGGGGCTAATTTGCATATTCATAGAACCGGGTATACTAAATGAGGCAAGGGTGTAGAGTTACATTCAAGCTATTTTAAGGCATCAAGGAAATAACATTTAAATATGTAATTTTGGTGATCAAAGATGAGTTTTAAGGGATAAAATTATTGACTACAAGGGGACTTTAAATATAAACATTGAGTCCAGCCTATATGTAGGCACTAGACAACAAGCTTTTGGAAATTCATTAGCAGTCTGAGTAAGAATTCATTACTTGTAAACAATATCCTGTACAGAAATGAGGCTTTGCTTTTTTCATAATTCTGAAAGTAGTTTCACAAAGACTTATCATTCGCACGACACACCTTAGGCAATAGTCTATATGGAAATATGTACATGATTGTGTATGTCTGAGAACCAGCGGTCTTTAACCATCACAGGCCTACTGTAGCAAAGTCGTTTAAAACAAATAGCTAAATATAATTATTAATAACAATAATATTAATTATAATAAAGTTTTACATATTGTTGGTTTAAACTACAAACAACAGCAGGTCAAAATCTGAAATGTATCAGCCAGTTTGGCAAGAAAATACATGCCAGTGGTAGCTACATATCCAAAGAATTATGGTAAAATCATACTCTTTTAGTAGTAAAATGTCTTTAACTGCATTAAAGTCATTCACAGACATTTGCAGGTTTGGTTTCAATGAATTAAAGTAAATATTCACTTCATCCAGCACTCTGTTCTCGAGTATCCTCTTATCGTTCTTCTTTACAGAGTGAGAAAATAGTTCAACCGATTCAGTGCACGAGTGAACTATCCAAATGATTCAAATTGCGAATTGCTCAATAGCGAACCGAACTGATTCAGACTAAATCACGAAAGTTTTAGACTGAATTGCTAAACAGGTTTGACCAAATCATTGGAAAAGAACCGACTCACTTGAGTAATTCATATGCGTTTCGCAAATTCTCAATATCGGGAACAATATACCAGACTCACAACTCAGGCTCAGTTCACTGAGTAATATAGTGATAATAATAGAGTTGATTTATAATCATGACGTCAGGCTATTTCTGAGGTTAACATTACTTACTAAGATAGTGTTATCAAAAGTACTGACTTCGATACCAAGTCAGTACTGAAATATTAAAAATGTGACGCTTTGAGTGCTGTTAAGCGGATTCGTAAACACCTCTGATTGGTCATTGTGTTCACGTGCTCAACAGATATGTCTGTGATTGGCTACAATGATCAACGCACGGAAGTGTTTAAGTTTGAAAACGTTTTGAAAGCGTGTTTGAAAGCAGGCCTCTATCAGAGGACAGCCCGCCAATAAACGCCTGCTTTCAAACGCTCCCGTGTGTATCTGTGTAAGCGCTCGGTGAAGAGCGTCATTGATGACTATTTACAACATGTTTTTGAAGCGCTGATCATTGTAGCCGATCACAGACATATCTGATGAGCGCGTGAACACAATGGCCAATCAGAGGTGTTTACAAATCCGTTCAACAGCGCTCAAAGCGTCACATTTTTAATATTTCATTACTGACTTGGTATCGAAGTCTGTATTTTTGACAACACTACTTGAAGACACTTTCATGTTTTGTTTATAATCTACACAACATAAGTTACACACAGTCATACCTCAAATGTGAATATCTAAGCCACTGTTTTTTTTAATTGTAACTAGTTAGTTAGTTATGGTTAGTAGTTGCCATATAAGGTATAAAACAACTGTTGTCCAATTCATCAAGCACATAAATTTACATCCTTGAGGTAGTTATGTTTTTATGTTTTTAAAGACCAGCTTCAAAAGTCACATTTGAGTTATGACTTCGATTTTATGCTGTTTGAGAAAATTAGAGAATAATAACATAATGAATGCATTTAGTCTCTAAGGACTAATCAAGTAAAACGAGCCGCCTTTGAACAGCTAAACTGAGCTGTGTGTATTACTTCAGGGTCAGTTACTCTGTGAGGGAAAACACCACAAACACTTAAAAGCTCAAAGTCAATCATACCAGCCACATTGAAAAAAAGACCTGTTATCTCAATCTAATCTGTCTACGACACAAACAACAGGCCGCTGTCACCTGAGGCGCTGAGCGGGGGCTTGTCAGACACCTGGACATAAATGGCTAATTATGGCGATTTCTAATGAGTATATCAGATGTGAACTTTTTTGAATAAACATCCTAAGGTGATTTTCATATCAAAGTAACCCTAATTCACTGCTGAGTTTGCAAACACACACAGGCTGGCACCTCAAATAGAAACATGGGAGTTTGAGTCCAGAGGAATTTCACGAGGAACTCTGTTTGTAATGACTTGTTGCTGACAGGCCGGACAGGAGGGAATGTTTGACCCTGAGCAGATCGCGGTAGGTGAAAATAGAGGCAGATAGTTGAGATCTTCCCTCTGTTTAACGCCGTGCAGCACCAGGCACTGCCAAGTACGGTGTATATAAGCATAAAGAAGTCTTCTCCTGCCATTCAACCCGTTTTAGGTTAGACAATCTTGTTCTGAAAAGCCATTCCGCCTACAGCCGCAGGCTTGAGCTGGACGCTCATTTGTCCTCACAGCAACTACGTAAATTTATCCACTAACCATTCAGAAACGTCCAGTTTCATTCTAAAAGTTGTAACTTCTTCCTGAGTCTCTCCATCAGTGTCCGACTCCGGTTTGAACAATGTAAGGCTGAACACCGTCATCATTTTGGCTGCGTGAGATTCTCCAGCTTTGTTGTTGTTGAGCAACCGAAGTGCGAGCTGTTAAAGCTCCGCCCTCTTCTGGAAAGGGGGCCGGGAGCAGCAGCTCATTTGCATTTAAAGGGACACACACAAAAACGGCGTGTTTTTGCTCACACCCAAATAGGGGC
Source organism: Mylopharyngodon piceus (assembly GCA_039654765.1). Taxonomy (NCBI): domain Eukaryota; kingdom Metazoa; phylum Chordata; class Actinopteri; order Cypriniformes; family Xenocyprididae; genus Mylopharyngodon; species Mylopharyngodon piceus. Next base: position 17,114,951 of record CM077445.1, read on the forward strand.
AAATTTGACAAGCTATAATAAATGATCTGTGGGGTATTTTGAGCTGAAACTTCACAGACACATTCTGGGGACACCGGAGACTTATATTACATCTTGTAAAAGGGGCATTATAGGTCACCTTGAAGTTCAAGTTTATATTAAATGACATACATTTAGATTGTGCATTTAGGATACTTCCAAACAAAGCCGCAACAGAACAGTTGCGTCTCCAATCAACAAACAGTGGTGTTTCTTTCCTGAATGATTCAGCGTTTTTGAGCGACTCAGGTGAGTCAATGATTCCATAAGCCATTCATAACATGCCTCATTCCTAAATGAATCTCAATCAAACGAATCGGTTGAATGAGTAAATTAGTGGCTGCGTCCGAAATTGCATACTTCCCTACTATATAGTAGGCGAAAAACAGTATGTGACAAAAGAAGTGTGTCCGAATTCACAGAGTAGGCAAAAAGATGACCTACTACTTCCGGCGAGATTCTGAAGTGCGCATACGATGGACACTTTACTATCCCACGAGGCCACGGGAGAGGATTTGTGAATGGCAGTGAAGCGACGCAACCGTCACTGGTAGGTCACATGATAATGACAACATGCGTTCGGATTACGTTCATACTACACACATTAGCACATATAGCACATACTTTTTTAGCGCTCACAAAGTAAGTACTTATTCAAAATTAGTATCTACTTATGAGAGTATGCAATTTGACGCAACCCTTGACTCGCTCATAAAGACAGTGACTTGTCGGCACCTACTGGTGGCTTTAATTTTTATGTTTAAAGTATCATTTCATAGTTCTATATTCAATATACTTTATATTTAAAACATAAATCTTCAAACATTATTTATGCAAATGTAATTGCAGTGTAAATACATTCATGGCATCTCTGAGCTACATTAAACAGTCTGTGTAAATATACCTAAATGCCACTTTAAATGCAGCTTCTGTGCCACCTCTGCAGTACAAAGATCAATTTTGGTTATACTGATTTCATTTGATTGGTATCAGCCCTTCTATAATAAGAAAAGCTTATTTCTGTCTCTGGTTTGGAATTATTTTTCAGTTTTATCCTGTCCTTTATCCTCCTCCTTTTTGGTGTTATAGAAATGGCCACCCTACTCTAGTCACTAGTGAGACCCATGCTACTAGGTCTCATTTTGACTCTAGACGGGCCTTAGAGGATTGTAGGAAACAGGGGGAAGGGGATTTGAAGCTATATTGGCAGCACGGGTGCAAAGTAAAGACAACATCCCAAACAGCTGTAGAAACAGTAAACGGACACCAGCATGGATTTGAAGCAGTGGGGAGAAGGGTCAAAGACACACTCTCATCCTGATATACAATAAACAAACACACAACAAAATGGGCAGGACAACATTTTCTGTACCTGCTCACTACACTAGTGCATGACGAAACAATGGTCACATGTAAGGCCGTGAACATACTTTGCACAAGCATGCAAATGCCATCAGCAAGATTCTCCTGTTCTACTGTTGTTCTGATATGACAGTAATTGACCTCTAAAAGAAAACAGACTATAGAAGAAGAAAGTTTACTTTAAAGCTCACTATAGCGCCCCCTCAGGTAATGCAGAAAATGAAACAATTCATGATGATGCACAGAATCTCATAGCTTCAAGCATGTGTTCACGTTCCAAACATTTTTAACCCTTTTTTTTTAAAGATTTACGCATTTCAATTAATAGTAATATTCCATTCAATTAAATGAATTGAATTCCATGAATACAATAATCCTTTCATATTTTAATTGAATAATTCTTACATATTTTTTTACATAAGGATTATTCAATTCAATTTGATGGAATTTTACTATTAATTGAAATACGTAAATCTTAAAAAAAAAATTTTTTTTTTGAGTGCAGTATTATTTTATTATTTATATACTATTACAGCATTTAGAAATATTTTGAATTTTTAATATATCTTCAATTTATTTTTGTTTCAGTTTTAGTAATTTTAGTTCTTCAGCTCAAACTTATTTATTTCAGTTTCTGGCAACATTTCTAATTTTTGTTTGTTTTTTTAAGTTTGAGTCTTTCATCCTATAAAACTTTATTTTATTTCAGCTTTATTTTAATGACTGAAAATTATTTTTAATAGTTTTAGATTTAGTTATAGTTTTAGTTAACAAAAACAACACTGACATTTTCCACATGTTTCAGGTCTAAGCGCACATGTAAGTATAAGAGCACATCAATATTCATGTTCATGGGCAATGCAAAAATCAATATTGATTTGTGAATGAGTGTCATGGGAAAAAAGCTGGCCTCCCATGATTCCCTTTCACTTCCCATCAAGCGCCATCCTGAGCCTGACATCCATGACAGTAAAATTGACTAATAACAACATACCGAGAAATCAATTTGAAACGTTGTCGGCTCCCTTGCACGTAAACTAGGTCACATTTTGTGAGTTTTTTTTAAGACACGTTTTTGCCAGTTCACACTTTCACAATTTGTTCTTCAGTCTATAACTTTCCTCTTGTCATTTAGGCCTATGTAAAGAACTTATGCTGCCTTCATGTGATCTCGGAAATATCGTAAATACGAGTTTCCTAGATAAAAATTGCATATGAAAGCCCTCCCATTTAGAAACTTGAATGCAATGAGCTCGTAATCACGATTTCAGAAGTGGGAATTAACAAATTTCCGACAGGACGTGAAGGCAGCAATAGACTTAAGGCTCGTTTACACCAAGGATAACTATAACGATAAATATATATAGTTCTAAAAATCGTTCTAAATGTAAAAGAATAGCAGAGTCCACACCACAACTGTAACGATACCGGAAAAGAGAAACGATAACGCTGGACGATCGATCTTTTCCAGCCGATAAACGATAAAAATATTGACAGCCAATCAGAATCCATCCTGCATTAAGAGTTCGAACATTTAAAGCGACAGACATCAAAACTGCAGCACATGCTTAAAATAAACAGAATGTTATTTTTAACATACTTTTATCGTTCCTGGTGTGAATGGGCCTTTAGTCCATGTAATAATATTAAAATTTGCACAAAATTCATTCTCAGAACCCATTTTCCCTTTTATAAATGTACTTTATTTTTTATATGAAAATCTGATTGATTCATGGGAAAATACTATGCACCTTAGGGCCTTTTCTTTTCCCAGCACTTTGATTCTGTTCTAAAATTTCTGTAATCGTTATGCTTGTATATTATGTGGGGGGATGAAAGAGCCGGTAATCTCTTGAAATCTATGAACAAGCAAAAAAGTAGCTGAGAATTTTTCAGGAAGAGGCTCCTGTGGCCTGCAGGCTAGGCTGCATAAATAATGAACACATTTTCTTCCCACGTTCAGCTATTCCCTAAAAATCACATCTACAGCTTATTTGAAAGGAAAGCCACTAAAGAGTAACCTGCATGTTTAGTCCAGTTGCCTTTCACTCAGACATCAAACGGCAACAAATGGGTAATTGTGCAACATCAGAGAAGAAACGCAGGTGAGGAGGTCAACACTTCCCTCAGTCACAGCTAACATTTGTTCACCGTAGTACTCCGCAGTAATTGTATTTGTGTCTGTGTGTGTCTTGGTATCATGGGAAACTACACCTGGCCTCAGGCGGCTCTGTGTTTGTAAGGTAAAAACGCATATGCATGTGTTTGTGTGGTGCTGCTCAGACAGAGATCTTCCAGATGGACCTGTTGCCTGCACAGATGAGTCACGGGCCCCTCGTAGACAAGCCGCTGTCACCCACAGGTGCTGGCAGGCATGTCTGTCTGCAGCAGAGGGCGGTTTTACGTGCAGATGACTAAAGTCTGGGCTGAGCTGGTATGTGTTTTATTATGGTTGTCTTATAATTTCACTCATAGTGATGTCTTCCCTCACAAAAGGCCGAGACATCAACAAACTCTAGGCTCAAAGAAAAGGTAATGCATGCCCATTTCATCTAAAATCAAAAAGAAAAATAACAAATGCATATATTCCAATAAATGCAATATTTTGCAGAAACCAAAAAGCTTATTTTTAATAATAATACAAATAATAATAATAAATAAATATAGCTGCGAGCAGCAATTATCGGGTTTCACATTAAGGCCTTTACGCACATGCGTAAAAAGGTATGTTTTATTTAGCAAGCATGTAACCACTTAGATTATAGATGTTAAAAGACCATTTACAGACAATACAGGTAATTTACCATAGGAAATTTATGGTTTATAAAGATTTTTAACAGTTATTGAGGTTAAGTCAAAAACCTAGGACTAGTTCGCCAAAGTTGATTTTTGAAATAATTTCCAATATTTGACAAACGATCCGGTGGACAGCGACGGTCCTAGAGACAAAGTTGCTCAGAATGTGGAGTTCTACAATGTGGTACGAATGTCGAAATTGGCGCAATACACGATCCTTTACGCACGTGAAAAACACAAAGGCGCCACCCGGTGCCCGATTTCTTTTGAATTTCTCACAGGCCTCTAGGGCCGTGAGTCAAACAGGCCCAGCAAGTTTCATTCAGATCGTTCTCCGTTAACCTTGTCTGAAAGCTGCTCAAATTCATTGGCTGATGGCAGCCATGTTTTTTGAGGCACATCAATGTCCTCACAGACAATCATTGCACCTCAGACAAAGACACTACATGCCGATTTTCAAGTCAATCGGACTAACGGTGAAGTAGTTATAGACATTTTCATACATTTTTGCTGTTATAGCGCCACCAAGTGGCCAGTTGCTGCTTTCCTTTTCACCCGAACACATAGTGAGCTCTTACATAGGTGTGCTGAGTTTAGTGAAAATATCTCATTCCGTTCAGAAGTTATAGCCATTTTAGTAAGAGTGGCTCCACCCGCCTCGAATGTTTTGGCGGCCCTTAGAGACCGTGAATTGAAATTTCAACTTTTTTTGATAATTATTGACAATCAGACTCCGGAGAATCTCGCTGCACTGGTTTGGTTCCAATCGGGCCAAAAACCTAGTTCGCAAAAGCAGGTTTTTGAAAAAATCTAAAATACCCGAACATTTGACCGCTTCTACATTGTAGAAGGTGTGAGTACTACCAACCCTCAAAGTTTCAAGTCTCTACAACTTACGGTTTGGTCTGCCCGATCACATTTAGGGGAGAATGCTGATCCTTGGAAATTTTAACAATTACAATAGAGTTTCAACGCTACGTGCTTGAAGCCCTAATAAAAATATTTTTGCATGCATTGACATTATGTTCATGGTATCTCCTGCTTTCAAAGCTAGCTAGCTTGCTATCGCTAGCCTCTCCGAAATTGCCTACCCTACCTTTAACCTGAAAGTCAATACATCCAGACTCATATCACTTTGGTTCCCATTAGCACTATCTGTCTGCTGTAATGAGTTATTGGTGTACGGCTGCAACCTCTTCTCACAGCACCTGTATGAACAAAAAAACGTACCTGCAGGCCATAAACTCTGTAAGCGAAGCGACCAGATCCAGCATGGAGCCATATGTTATGACAGGCTTAGAGTGGGTTATATTACTGTGAGACAATAAAAACAGGAGTTCAAGTCCGTCTCATGGATCTGCCTTCATCATGGTAAAATTCAAAGACAACAATTGACCTCTAATGGAGTAATTTGAGAAATCATAATGTGTTGCTAGATATTTGCCATAGTGTTCACCAAAATACTAGGTGTTAGTTTGTACAATAAAACTAGGGAAACGCTGTCATAAACCGAATGATAAAAATATTCTGTTTACTTACCTATGTTATGGTATATACATTTATTACCATTTTTACGTGGTAAAATCCACAATGCTACGGTGTTTAGGTGGTTCGACCAGGTCAAATGAGCTGTAAAATGGCTATATGCCCTTCAAAAAGACTTTGTGCAGACTTTATGAGTATATGAATAAAACTCATGCTTTCTGGTAGAATATAATAGTGTTTAAACCATCTCAGCAACTAGCTTTAGTGATGTTCGGTTCATGAGCGAATCGTTCTTTTGAACTGGTTCTTTTTAGCGAGCTAGATAAACATTTTCCCACTCAATTTCTTTCTATGGTGTTGTTATAGCCTGCACTGACACCTGCTGTTCACTACTGGTAGTAGCAGGGAAACCCACCTCCCTCTCAAATCCCTGTCATAAATATATTAAAATCTCATAATAACACGTTTTTGCAACAGAACTTTATTATATCATAAAATAAAACATCAAAGCAGAAAAAAATCAATCAATCAATGTGACTTTTTACAACAGAGCAAACTTTGAACAAAGGCGAAGAGACACAAGGAAGGACAGCAGACACAAAGCACCTTTGAGATATTGTGCATATACACATATCACATTAGACAAAAAACAATTTATAAGGAACATTATGAATCAGACAGAACACTGCATGAACTACACCGGACACATATTCTGTAAACCTTCACCCAATAAAATAGAATAAAATCTATAAAATAAAATTAAATTATAAATAAATACCCCCAACTTCGCAAATCGCATTTCTAAATATACAATACATAAAAAGTATTGTATGATCTACATTATATAAAATAGCAAAATCATTCATTTCAATGCTACTTTTTTTTCTTAAGGTGAGGTTTTTCAGATCATCTTGATGTTAGGCTTTTTATTATTGGGCTTAAACTTCAATTACTTATTAGGAATTGATTTATACCTATTATATAAATCAATGAAAATAAATCTGAGGATTTCTCTGCTAGATCACTTGGCTAGTTGCAGTCGTTGGTCGCTAGGGTGCTCTGGCTGTTTGCTAGGCGTTGCTAGGGTGTTACTAGGCTATTCTGGCTGGTTGCTAGGGTGTTTCTATGCAGTATTATTGAGCTTAACCTTGCTTGTAGGGAACTGATTTCACTTGACATTTTGACATAATATTTTTTTATAAAGGTTTCATCTATATGCCTCAAATATTAATACTTCATTCTATTCATTCATTCCCTGATGTTTTAGTGTTTTTTTTAAAGCTGCTGGCCGTAACTTTTTTGTGTTCACAATGTACAAAAATGATATAATGAGCAAGTACATCATGAATCCATTTTCCAAACCGTGTTTTTGTCTTGAATCACTATGGTACACCTATAACAAGTGTTTATATTCGGACTATTTTAGACTGGTTCGGGTCGTACCGCTGCAGAGTAGCCCAGAACCTGCGTGACTCGTCATAGACATAAACAGAGAGAAGTAGTTCCGGCTACAACGTTCTTTCGCCAAATGCATGCAGTTCTGTTTATTAACCACTAGAGCGCCAAAAGTTACGGACTGCAGCTTTAAGTGAAGTGTGTAATTTCTGCTCAACAATAATGATTATATGAATATAATGATTATAAATTGTTTCTAGGGTGTTATTATTGTGCTTAACCTTGCTTGTAAGGAACTGATTTCACTTGTTAAATAAGCCTCACTTTATTATTAAATATATAAACTTGTATAAACTTTTTATCTACATGCTTCAGATATTAATACTTAATATTTCCTGATGTTTTACAGTGTTTTTGCATGCAATTTCTGCTGCTCCAAATTCAGATTCAGTATTTTATAACTTAAAATTACACACATCACCTTTAATAACAGACGTTTGTGTGAGTTTCCCATAACCGGCAGTTCCCACATGAATGCCAACCAGTCCAGGCCAAAAGAGGCCACAGTGTCGGTCACGGTCGATGCTTTTAAACGGGTGAAATGCGATCACGTCTGCGCGATAAGGCTCATATGAAGCACTGTGGCCCCTGTGGTCTGAACTGTGATAACCCTTCTCTAGTTCTCTACAACCGCTGTTGGCTAGTTGCTCTTGGCCATGCTTTTGGTCTTCAGCTCAGCCAGTTTACTGGTGACAAAGTTCCACTTGAAGGCCGGTGTGTCTTCACTTCCTCCTCCGAGTGCGGCGTACTTGGAGAAGCTGTTGCCCGCGCCACCGTCGCCCTCCTCGCCCTCCTGCCCGACCTGGTTGTCGCAATCTTCGGCTCTCGCCCCGCTCTCGTTCTCCACCTCCTGGCTGCCGTCACCTCCTGCCTCCGCCGCCTCCGCTTGCCTCATCGCAGCTGCTTGGTGCCACTTAGTCGCAAAGTTATCCCAGAATCCAGTGTTGCGCTTGTTGGGTCGTGGAGGCTCCTCCGGTTTCACTGCCAGTGGACTGTAGAGACGATAAAGGAAACAACGTACTAGCAACTTGCAATTAAATTTATTCATAACCACTACTGTTCAAAGAAATTAACCCTTTTATTCAGCGAGGATGCATTAAATAAATCAAAAGTGACAGTAAAGGCATTACAAAAGATTTCTATTTCAAATGTTATTTTGAACTTTCTAATCATAAAAGAATCCTGAAAAAATGTATCACACTCTAAAAAATGCTGGGTTAAAAACAACCCAAGCTGGGTTGAAAATGGACAAATCCAGCAAATGGGTTTTTTTAACCCAGTGGTTGGGTTAAATGTTTGCCCAACCTGCTGGGTAGTTTTATTTAACTCAACTATTGTTTAAAAAAGACTGTATTGCTCGCTTAAAATGAACCCAAAGTATGTTGAAAATTAACATTTATTAATATGTTTAATAAATAAACATTTATTAATAAGTTTAATGAATAAAATTAAACAATAATCATTTATTAAATTGCTTATTAATAAATATTCACCTTTTGATTGTTATTGTTGCCTCTAGTAATTATGTGTCTGATTTTTATTTTTTATTTTATTTTGGGTTCATTTTAAGCCAGCCATATAGTCATTTTTAAACAATAGTTGAGTTAAATAAAACTGTCCAGCACGTTGGTCAAACATTTAACCCAACCACTGGGTTTGTCCAAATCCATTTTTAACCCAGTATTTTTTAGAGTGCAGTTTCAACAAAAATATGAAGCATCTGTTTTCAACATTGATAATAATCTGAAATGTTTTTTTGAGCAGCAAATCAGCATATTAGAATGATTTCTGAAGGATCATGTGACACTGAACACTAGTGCTGAAAATTCTGCTTTGATCACAGGAATAAATTACATTTTAACATATATTCAGATAGAAAGCAGTTATTTTAAATTGTAATAATATTTCAAAACTTTACTGCTTCTACTGTATTTTTGATCAAATAAATGCAGCCTTGGTGAGCAGAAGAACGTCTTTGAAAATGTTTTTTAAAAATTGTGCCAACTTTTGAACAGTAGCATGAATCACACAAAAAAAGTAAGACTTTTAACCATTTTTAGCTCTTGTGTAACAGTGTAAATATTTTCCCTGTCTGCTGCAAGCAGTTTTAATACAGAACAATTAGTGAATAAAACTTGTTTTTCAGTAGGAAAATGGAAACTTGGCTTTCCGAGTAGAACGAAATGCATCATAACACTCACTGATCTGCTGCCGGCTGGTTCTCTGCCTCCAGAAGTTGGTGTTCATCATCCTTGGTGAATAGAGATGAAACACTTTTCCAACCTTTCGCTCCGGCTCCCTGCATCTGAATATACACACAATCACACATCCAACAAACATCAGTATGTCTATATGCTGTTAACAAATAGTGTCCTGTAGTGTGACATACTATTATTTATCTAAATATTTGTATAACAACTTTATATATATTTATATAGTTTACATATACTTTATATATAGTTTACATATACTTTATATATATATATATTTCCAGGCTTACTCTCTTGGCGAGCTGTGTCATTGCACTGGGTCCTTCATCAGACTGGATGGGTGTTATATCTTCAGCCGCATCACTGACCTTCACAGACAAATATTAATCAAAGACAAAGTTATAATGGGGACACTTAATATTCAACAATATTATTGATCTGACTGCACTGACACTATTGGATGAGAACTGAACAGAGCTGGACAATGACGTCACTGTTTTCCGCAGAACTGCTTTATAGATGAAATGAACTCATTTAATAATTAATGATCTTTACAAAGGAACTGAATCAACACTGAATTGACTTCAGCTGAACAATGACAGTCGAAATGAACTGTTATCACATAATCTGTATTGTATAAAGCACTGTATAAATAAAGGTGACTTAATGGTAAGTAAGAGGTAAAAATAAATTTAATGGATAAAATGAGTTTCAGAGGGTGAAATTACATAATTACAACATTTGTACACTGAACAAAATGGTTTTATTCAAGTCAAAAATATTACTTAACATCACTGAATCCACCTAAATACATTGATTTATACCAGCAAAACTAATTTTTTATGCGTTAAATCAGGGAGAAATATCTCTTTAAAGTAACAATTGCAATTACCACTTCTTATAGTGCTTACATATAGTACATGGATGTACTATTGTGGTTTAGTGAAACTACACCAACTGACAATTCTTTTTTTTTTTTTTTTTTTTATGGAATATTGCAGTATTTATTATAAATTATTTTTTTTTATCATTATTTTGGTCAATTCATGTGCCTCGTAATCTTTAATCAAAATAACTTCCCCTCCCTCTTGCAGCAACATCTCTTCTCTGATGATGAGGGCGGGGCAACCTGTCACTCACATGACATCCACAAATAGCAAACCACAACCATCCAATCAGTTCCCCAGAGACAAAATCAAGCCCCGCCTTACATTTGTTCTTGTTTGAGAATCTGTTTCACTCGGACATACGTCACAATAGGGAAGAAAAGATTATTGCAATTTCTGTTTCATGCCGACTTTAATGTGAGTGTGATTTACAACAAACATGTCAAATAATACTATTATTGCTCCTGTAAAACCATCAAACTAGTCCAGCTTGACCAGTGGAAACCTGCTTTATGGCCAACTAAGACCAGCAAACCACCTTCTAATGAATAAATGAATATAATTTTAAATTACTGTAATGAATTTGGAGCAACTCCAGTCAAAGTTACACACATTTACTATATGCATATAAAAAGAGTCAGCACTGAAAGAAAATCCAAACATGCATCCGATGTTTATCTTGAATAAGATGCTGTAATCTGTTGGCATTGTTGTGTGTTGTAGCAGGCTATGGAAACTATGCAAGTTCACTGGTAAGCGAGAGGTCACACAGACAGGCGAGAACTGTGGGGAATCTGCCAACGAGTCCAACACACCCTAGAGTATGTTATCCGTCTCCAATCAACCACTGGAATGCCACCCTATTCCTATCATAGATCCAGTTACAGGGCCTTTGAAAAGTGGGTCAAGGTTTCCCTTGATCAGATACTTGAACGGATATTTCAAATATTTGAATGCATCCTGAAACTCAGAAAAGCATTCATTAGCTCTTTAAAAACTCTAGCCACTCAACATAGTAGTACAGAGAAAAAAAAAGTTAATTAAATTATCTAATAACAATTCACAAGAATAAACTGATAAGTCATATAGCAGGGTCTTATTAATTTTTTATTTTATTTTATATTGATGTCATTCAGTGCACTTAAAACATTTTGTGACATTATTTCTGGGGTAAATTTGGGAGAAATCTAAATTTGAGTACACTGTAAATATTATTTTCATGATTTGTTATCACAACATTTTTTTCTTTTGTCAAATCAGCTTAGGTAATTAATGTGGTTCAGATAACATAATATTTAGTTTCTGTTGATTAAACCAATCGCCTTCATTGTATTAACTCAAATTTTAAATTTCAATGAACTCAAAATTTTAAGGCAACCAGCTAACTTACTTTTTTAAGTTAAAGCAAAAATTCTTTTTTATGCATGCATATTCATGCGATCACATGCTCAGAGGCCCAGTATAGCAATAGACTGATATACTGGACCAGCTGATGTATTATAAATACAATTGTATTATATATTGACATTTTATCCACCATTGGGAATCCTGCTTTTTTAGATATCGGTATCGCCATTGTCATTGAAAAACATAAATATTTGCCATTGCTGAAACTTAGGATTTATTTGTTCTGTCCTTAAATGTTTGACAATTCACTCCGAGCAATTACTTTAGGTTTCTCTCATTGCAAACAGCAGTTATTTATTATAAAGAGTTGCCAAATAAACACACTCAAAAATATTTAGGCCTAAATTCAATTCCTTACAAACTAATAAACTTAATGTGATGCATATTTGTCAGTCATACATGAATGAAACAGATTTCTGTAATTGTTTTAAACACACAATATCCAGGTTTATATTGGCCTTCAATAAATCTAATTTCTTTCAGTCTCATACTAATCAACTATTGCTTGTTCCACAGCTAATCATATTGTAACCATGTTCATACTTTTTAACTGAATAAATTAAATTGTTTTCACAATTAACACATTCTAAGCCATATATGCATTATATGATGATGTGAATAAAATCAAATAGTTAAACTATTTTTGAATGCACAAATCTTACCTGTTTCATTGATGTATGACTGACAAACAAGCATCACATTAAGTTTATTAGTTTGTTTATGTTAAAACTGTGTAATCCAAATGGATGGAGATTTTATATTCAATTCAAATACATAATACAAATCATGAATGTAGGCCTAAATATATTTGAGTGCTTGTTCACCCATATCTATTGCCTGTTTACTGCTGTTCTGGGATGTACCTCTTCCACCGGATCCTCCTCCATATCTGGGTTGAGAGTCTTCATGACTTTACTCTTGTAGACTTTCCACATGGGATTCATGACGGACACCTTCAAAAAATCCTCAGATGTGTGCAAAAATTCATAAAACAATCCAAGGTATCTCTAAGGCACCATTAACAAACTCCCGGCCTTAGTTTAGATCTAAATCTCTAACAATATTCCTGTTCCATCTGTAAGAGACAGTCAGTTTTCAGTGCAAAATGACAACAAGCTTCTCCTCATCGTCTTTATGCTGACACTTTGAATGAAAAGAAAAACTCGGGCTGCTAGTCGAGTCCTTGAATTCAGTGTGAAGTAGATGAAAGAGGCAGTTTCAGCGGTGAACGCGCACACACACACACACACACACACACTGACTGTGACACGGCTCAGAAGCCCAGCATCGGTTACCTGGAAACAGGTGTGGGTTTCCTACTGAATATTTCAAGCAGCTCCGCTAATAGTTGAGCCTTCATTGTTGGCTGCTTTAAGAAGAGCAGGCCGTGTAACATTAACCCTGCAGAATGAACATATATAGACACCAGTAAGGTCAGATCTTTGGTTGTGTCAGTGTGCTTTTTATGATATCATTATTCAAAATATTCAATAATTGTTCTTTGAAAACACCAAAACAGGCATGTGGATTTAAACACAAACACAAACCCTGACAGATGAACATGTCCGGGTTATATTTCACCCTAAAATTAAAAGAAAGTAATAAAAGAGAATATAGCTTAAACAAAAGAATTGTGACAATTAAACACATTCTCAACTGCTTTTATTTTAGGACTCAGATTTTACATTGGATATCAAGTGGCGACCCAACAGCACTAAAACTTTGTTTATTGTACCTTTATCAGAAAATATGTTTTATTATTGTAAATCCAAACAGCAGCAGAAGTGACACCAACAACAAACGATAAGGTGAGAGCTTTTTCCTCCCTTTTAGAACCTAATAAGACTTCATAAGACCTAATAAGAATTTATTTTGCTAGTTGCATTTTATTATATGCCTTTTTTTCCTGCTGTCTGTGATGCATCAGAACAGACTTTATTTTAAAGACATATTTTACCCCAAATTTTCATTACTGTAATGCATCCACACATTTTGCTTTTGAAGTTTTTTTTGTAATCCCGGATTATTTTTTTTTTTCATTAATTGAAATAAAGCTGAAATACAGCAAAATATAAAAACTTGATGTTGCCTTAATTGGCAACTAACTAAAATTTGAAGTAGAAGTACTAAAATTATGAAAACTAAAACTGAAATAAAATTCAATCTAAATTTAATTATAAAAAATTAATAAAACTCCCAAAGCACATCATAAAATTACAAATAATAAACAATAAAATGATTTATTATAATCAAATTAAAGACCATATAACAAATGTATCATGATATATAAATATGAAACAATATAAATAAAATATCATAAATATTATTATTGTTTTGTTTTGTTTTTTTCATTTTACAGTAAAGAGAATTTGGGGTAAACTATGTCTTTAAAATAATATCACAATACAAAAAAAAAAAATAAATAAAATAAAATAAAAAATCTTAATGTTCCTAAAAAAATTGTCCCTTTTCTTCATTGTAAAACCCGATAAGTTACGGTAACTCTTTTGAGGAAACCGATTGCTGTAAACCATTTAAGTTTTAAAACCAAAGTATGAGTACTGTAAACTCATATACATTGAGTTACAGTCAAGCCAAAAATTATTCAGACATTTTTGATATTTTTGCTATATTTTTACTAGTGGGTGCAGGACACTATAGTTCATTTATGTAAGTGAGGATAGCAAAATAAACTGTGACATATTATACCCAAAAATTCTTCATACAGTGGACTACCAGTAAAATTGATAAAAATTTGGAACCAAAAATTATTCAGACACTTTGATCTGACCATGTTTTGCTTAAGTGTTATCTGACATAATTAAGATTAATTTTTTTCTGACTCAGTTTAACTCTGAGATCTTGTCATATTTTATTACCATTTTCTTAAACTATAGTGAATAAACTGTATTAATGAATGAAATGTTCAAGGTGTCTGAATACATTTTGGTTTGACTCTAAATTCACTTATATTTTAGTGTTGGTTTAGTCAATCATTATTTTAAGTTTATTTTATTCATTCAGTTTGAATTCAGGTAACAAAGTCTTAACAACTATATCGATACTTAAATGGTTTGAGGAAACCGATTGCCGTAAATGGTTTAAGTTCATCAAACTCAAAGTAATAAAGTTACATAAGACTAGCAAAACCTAACATTGGCATAAAATCATGACAGAACAGGAGCACTGTAAAACCCAATAAGTTCAAAACACTCAAAACATTTAAGTAAACTAACTAATTAGCAATTAATAATTGCAACATTTATTTTCCTTATACAGTCTGATGCAAAGCATGCTGTGAATTAGAAATCTGCTGCAACGCAATCATATTAAGTTCAGCTTAATAAAATCAAATTTTGAGTTCACGCAACTTTTTTCTATTAAGTACAATGAACTTTCATTATTATTTGAGTGAAACAAACTCATTTCATTTAATTAATTTCAATGTTCGGTTTTACAGTGTTTACGCAAAATACTTTATTTCTTTCTCTTTTTTGTATTAACATTTGTACGGGATGAAATGCGACATGGACATGTTTTAGTGAGATTCATCCCTTTTAATTTGAAAATATTAATGGCTACAGATCAATAGACAAACATCTGAAAAAAAAAGTCTAAAAACAGCGGTGATCAAAACGAGGGGTGTTTAAAGTTGACCTTCAACCTCTGTGTGTTTTCAGAGGAGGGGGTCGCTAACCTGCGCTTTCATAATTACTATAAGGGCCTGCGCATACAATCCAGCTACCCGAACGATAATGTTTGTTGTGTAATTTCACCTGACACATTAGTTTCCTCTTGTTAACCTGATCTGAAGTATCCAACGCAATATATGGAGACAGACATTATTAAAAATGTATGCTTTTGAGGTGTCACTTACCTTTGGAACATAGTTGCCAAGCACTTTATAATGGAGGACGATTTATAGCTTTTCAGTTTACTGATTATAGACGCACAGCCTTTACATTTATTGACACATAACATCTGGGAGATATATATTTGAACCTGGAGCTCAAGTCTCAAACCATTTCAGTGCCTTAAGTGACTTCAACATTTTCTTTAAATGCAAACCAGATTCTTTAAGACTTGAAACCATCGCAGTTGTAAGTTTTAAGCAGCATGAGTTAAAACCTTGTATTTCAGAGAGAGACTCACATCACATTCAGAACTGGCAGATCTCTCTGAGAACGTGCACTCTTGATGTGCTGCATTGAGTTTCACTAGTTTCCATTATTCAGAGGGCTCTGGCACGGCTATTCATGCCTGGGAACCAAATCCTCCTCCTGTCGCAACCAGATCAACCAATCACAACAACAGCCCATGCAACTGTGAACTTCCAATATTCAAATAATCTGCATGCAAATTTTCATTTGCAAGTTGTTACAAAAAACCAGCTTAACTACTTTAAATTAACTGTTTACTCAAACATGACAGTTCTGTCACCATTTGACAGTTCAAGTTATGTTTTAGATGGATTTATTGCATATAGTTGTGAAGAAACCTCTAACATACAATGTAGTCATTCTGTAAGTCCTCAGACTGGGGTGTGAGCAAACTAATGCCATTGCCAGTTTACAGGTGGGGCCCTACAAACCCAAGGGCCGATATAAGTGTACACATTGTGTAATTTAAAACCGTTCACTGACAGGATTGAGCATGACTTACAGTATAGACACCAACAAGATGTTTAAAGCTCCACATATATCAGAAGAATTACATTTGACAGCCTTGACATCATACTTTGCCCATGTGAACCTAAACCCGATCATCATCTCTGAATGATGATATTTATGTCATCCGTTAAAACTTTCCAATCAGTTATGGTCTTACCAATGAGGCTTACCTACGACTAAAGGAAGTCTTGAAACTTTTTCAAAGAAGGTTTTGTAAAGTCAAAATTTGAACTTCAAATCAAAGCTTTTGGCACAAATCCTATCAAGCAATGACAACATCATGTTTTCACACCTAAATGTGACCTTACATACAGCAACACCCAAGATGACTCAACTGTTTATTTGATTTAATTTATTTCACCTTTATTTAAACAAGTAACTTCAAAACAATATTCTTATTTATGGCGCCCTGGCTAAAAATGCCGTTTAAATATGGGAAAAGCCTTTTTAACTGGAGAAATGAATATTCGTGAATTAAACAATGTTTTAATCCATACATATATGAATTTATTGTGATTCATGGCAGAAAATGTTATTGAAGGTCTGTTGTCTAGGGTTATTCTGGAAAAAAGCAATGCTAAATACAAATTATAAACTTTCAATGTTTAATTACAATTTGTGTTCTGTACTTTTTTTGTATAATAAACAATTGAAGTACTGTGTTGGGTTGCCACTCATAAAAGTAAAGTTTCTTTATTGGCATCGATGGTTCCATGAAGACATCCATGAAACCTTTCCATTGCAAAAAAGGTCTTTTATAGTGAAAAAGGGTTCTTTACATTTTTAACGTAACAACACATCGTCACCAGATCAGCACGCTCCTCCCACTCGTTCATAATCCCCAGAGTTCTGAGCACCTGCACCTGCACCTCATCATCACCTCTCCCTATAAAGACTCACTTCCCCTGCACGTCTTCATCTGGTCTCGTCTATACGTACCATACAGACTCCTTACCTGTTCCTTACCTGCCGTTCCCGTCTGCCTTCCGATCTTCAGTCATCTGCCGTCCTTCGTCTGCCTTCCAAGCCTTCTCCATTCCCTTCCTGCAAGAGAGACATTGTCATTACCTCACCAAGCTAAGTGACTGTTCAACGTGTTTGCGTTTCTACTCACCTGCATTTCCATCTGCCATATCCGTGCCTCATTCGAATAAAGAACTGGTTTATACTTACCTGTCTGCCTCCGTCTGTGGCTTGACAGAAGACCAGACCAACATGCAGAGCACCACGGATACTGGCACGGACCAAACTCCCGATCCGTTCACCGACCTGGTCAATGCTGTGCGATCATCGCTACAGCCACCATCATCACCCACCTTACCTGCCATCCCCGCTGATCTCATCAACGCTGTTCGCCAGTCACTCCTGCACTCTTGCACCCGCTGCTTCTCACGCTGCCTCTGCCAGTCCCATGGCCCGACCAGCGACATTCTCCGGTGCGGCCGAGGATTGCAGTGGGTTTCTACTGCAATGTTCATTGTACTTCAAGGCTCAATCTCATCTATTTACTACGGAGCGCGCCCGAGTGGCGTTCGTCATATCTCTGCTCTCCGGCTCAACCATTATGGGACTCTCACGCTCCAGTTACGTCATCACTCACCACATTCTTTAGTCACTTTAAAGTAGTCTTCAGGCAAAGCACAGCGGAGCTCTCAGTGCACGACCAATTGTACTCCATACGCAAAGCAGATCGCTCTGTGAGTATGTACGCTCTCCAGTTTCGCACTTTGGCGGCCGCTAGTGGCTGAAACGAAACTGCGTTGATTACCGCCTTTCGACAGGGTCTTAACCCGGATATCAGACAACTTATGGTAATATACGATGACGCAATGGGACTAGAGAATTTAATTCAGAAGACGATCCGTGATCCGTGTGGCTCAACATTTCTCTGCGTGCACCTTCACCAACCCCACTGCAAATCCTCTGCCCACCGTTCCATCAGTCGCCCTTCCAGCACCTGAACCAATGCAGGTTGATTCCTATCGCCTGACTCGTGCGGAGCGTCACCGGAGGATTCTGAACCGCCTATGTTTGTACTGTGGGGGAGAAGGTCACGTCATCGCTGCCTGCCCAGCTCAACCACCACGCCCAGCGGTGAGTACTATTCAGCTACCACCTCAAATCGCTCCTTTAACCAGAACTCCTGTACTCATTCAAATCCCACGTACCTGTGTTTCAGCACAAGCCCTCATAGACTCCGGTTCTGCAGGGAACTTCATCAGCCACCAAATCCTCCAAAAACTGAACGTTAAACGGAAACGCTGCTCTCAAGACCTCAGGATACAAACCATCCAAGGAAAGCCGCTGGGTCATGGTCACATTTGGCACTTCTCCCCCACTCTGACGCTCCGCATCGGTTGTCTACACCAGGAGGAAATCACGTTCATGGTGCTGAAAGGATCCATCGCTGATATCATCCTGGGACGCCCGTGGATGTCACAACATCAACCGGACATCAATTGGAATATGGGTGAGATCCTCAGGTGGAGTGATACCTGCTTCAAAGATTGTCTGTCCGCTGTCCAGAAATCTCCCCGACGTCACAGAACTACCTGTTCTTCATCACTCTCCACCCCTCTTCAGATCAACTCCACTACAGTTGAAAGTCCAGAGGACGAGATGGCAAGAGATTGGCCACCCAATTACCACCTCATCGTCCATGGGACTGTGCCATCAACCTGCTGCCTGGGGCTACCCTACCCAAAGGTAGGGTTTACCCATTGTCCATTCCGGAGCAGAAGGCCATGGAGGAGTACATCCAGGAGACCCTAAAACAACGCTTCATACGACCATCGACATCCCCTGCCACTTCAAGCTTCTTTTTCATGGCCAAGAAGGACGGAGGCTTGAGGCCGTGCATTGATCACCTTAATTCCCAGACTGTGAAATACAGCTATCCCCTTCCTGTGGTCCCGGCGGCTCTGGAGCAGCTACGGGGAGCTCGCATCTTCTCCAAGCTGGACCTGCGGGGCGTGTATAACCTCATTTGTATACGCCGGGGGGATGAGTGGAAGACCGCCTTCATCACACCTTCTAGACACTATGAGTACCGGGTCATGCCGTATGGCCTGTCCAACTCTCCCTCCATCTTCCAGGGCTATATGAATGAGGTGTTCCGAGAGTTCCTCTAGTGATTCGTCATCGTCTACATCGACGACATCCTTATCTACTCCCGGAACCTGGCCAAACACCGCCGCCACGTCTCACAGGTCCTGGAGAAGCTCCACCAACACCACCTTTACCTCAAGCTGGAGAAGTGCGAGTTCCACACTACCTCCGTACACTTCCTTGGCTACATCATCGACCAACAAGGCATCCAGATGGACCAGAGGAAGGTGAAAACCATCCGGAGCTGGCCCTTACCCACGACCGTGAAAGAACTCCAACGCTTCCTAGGATTTGCAAATTTCTACCACCGTTTCAGCCACAACTACAGTCTTCTCAGCTCACCACTTACATCTCTCCTCAAAGGCCGGCCCAAGTCTCTGTCCTGGACTCCATCTGCCCGAGAAGCTTTCCATCGACTCCAGGAAGCCTTCCTCACCACTCCGATCCTGGTGCATCCGAATCCTGATCTCCCCTTCGTCATCGAGGTTGACGCATCATCCACCGGGGTCGGGGCGGTTCTCTCCCAGTGGCAGGGTGATCCTCCACGACTCCATCCATGTGCCTTCTATTCCAAAAATCTATCCCCGGCAGAGCAGAATTATGACATCAGAAATCGTGAGCTCCTCGCCATCAAGTTAGCTCTGGAAGAGTGGAGACACTGGCTGAAGGGAGCGAATCACCGTTTCCAAGTCATCACTGACCACCGAAACCTCGAATACCTCCGAGAAGCTAAAAGACTGAATCCACGCCAAGCTCGCTGGGCTCTCTTCTTTACCCGGTTCAACTTCACGGTCTCCTACTGACCAGAGAATAAGAATTGTAAGGCCGATGCCTTATCCTGTCTACATCAACCCGAACCTGAGAACTCATGCGGCTCTCGACGCGGGACATCCGTCTCCGCCTGCCCTGCCGTAAGCTGACTCCCTGGTACATAGGTCCATTTACCGTGCAGAGGCAGCTCAACGAAGTCACCTACAGGCTAAACTTACCTTCACAATACCGCATTTCACCATCCTTCCATGTTTCCTTGCTCAAACCCCATACTGAACCCTTGTCTTCTTCCTCCACAGAATCTGGTGGCGATACGGTACCTCCTCCTCCCGACATCGACGACGAAGAGTCCATCTACCAAGTCCGGGCCATCCTCGACTCTCGACGACGGGGTCCCCGGCTGGAGTACCTCGTTGACTGGGAGGATTACGGTCCGGAGGAACGTTCCTGGGTCAACCGTCATGACATCCTCAACCCGACACTCCTCACCCAGTTCTACTCAGAACATCCGGACCGCCCTGCTCCCCAGGGTCGAGGTAGGCTCCGTTGTCGACATCCCATCCGGGTATTGTCACGGAGTCACAGCCTGCACCATCCAATAACAACACATCGTCACCAGATCAGCACACTCCTCCCACTCGTTCACAATCCCCGGAGTTCTGAGCACCTGCACCTGCACCTCATCATCACCTCTCCCTGTAAAGACTCACTTCCCCTGCAAGTCTTCGCCCGGTCTCGTCTATACATACCACACAGACTCCTTACCTGTTCCTTACCTGCCGTTCCCTTCTGTGAGGCGTGCTGTTATGTTGACCAAGTCCAACTCCATACCGAGAAAAGAGAACCTCGGCACGGGGGAGAGTTTACTCTTTTCCCAGTTGACCCCAAGCCCCAGCTGGCTGAGGTGTCTGAGCACCATGTCCCTGTGTTCGCACAACTGCACTCATGACTGGGCCAGAATGAGCCAGTCATCGAGGTAGTTGAGAATGTGAACGGCGTGTTCTCTCATGGAAACAAGGGCAGCCTCCGCAACCTTCGTGAAGAAGTGAGCTGACAGGGACAGTCCAAAGGGGAGGAACGCAAAGTGCAGGTGCGGTCTGTGTTAAGGGAGAATCGAAACATGAAAGTACGCATCCTTCAGGTCGATCACTGCAAAGTAATCTCGTGGACGGATGCATTCAACCCTGACTTCATATCAGCTGGAGGGACCGTCTCTATTGCATCCTTCTGTACCCACAGTAGGGCAGCGAAGTGGGCCGCAGGGAACTGACTAAGAAGGCATAGTGTCCCGAAGTGCAGTCTGAGTGTGCGGTGCAACACTTATCTTACTGGCTCCACGGTTGGGCAGTGGGTGCAGGGTCCTTGAACCGGAAAATTCTGCCCACTGGCAATAGGAGAGGGGGATGAGGATGAGGCCAGGTGTCCAATATCTGATATAGAGGCCTCTTCCCGAAAAGCACTTGCAGACACTCACTGAATACACTCTGACAGTGAAGGAAGAGCAGAACATTTGAACCGCTCGACTCCGAAGCGAAAAGCTGAATGAGCGTTGCACCTGCTTCCGCATTTGTACCCGAGCTTCGAGGCGGAGCTCAAGATGCAAATATCGCACGCCAATGTGCATTGCCTTGTTTAGTTTACACTCGAAGGTGATAGGGCTCTCAGGTGAGATCCCAGTTCGTTAGTTCAGTTCTGACGTAACGTCAAATCTGACTGACTGAAAGGGAACCATATGAAGTGCTACTAGTGATGGGGAGTCGACTCTGAATAGCCCCAGAGTCGGGGTCGACTCCAGCACAGGAATCGACTCTCGGTGTCGACTCTGTTGCTGTGTCCAAAATCGCTCGCTTGTTTACTGATTCTTGAATCCATATAAAGTAAGGAGTGAACAAAATGAAGCGAGGAATTCGGACACTGACGAATCGCGTTAAAGAGCTGTCGCAGAAACTTTGTCACATAGATTTATCCTACATGTAGCTTACTTTAGAAATAGATAACAGTCATAGTGACTTTAGTTTGTAATTATACATATCTCCGTGCCAGCTTTAGTATTTATGGTAGCTTATAATGCAATAAATATAGATTTGATTTTCCATGGTTAACTGTGTTCATAATCATTAAACCATACATAATAAAACAAACTCACATCAACAATAAACACATCAATAAGTGTACATTATTGTATGCATTTTTGTATGTATTGTATTAATTTTATTATCTTTAACTCTCCTGTCCAAGCACTTTTAAGACAATTATTATGTGTTTAGCGCCATCACCCGACCATTATAATGAGATGAATTCATTAAAGAATCCCTTCTTTCTCGTTTATTTAATTCTGACATAATATTCGACCACAAATGTGTTTCGTGACTTTTCTCTCTGTAAAATTAGGCATCTGCAATTAGCTAGGTAGCAACATTGATACTCATCAAGTCATGTTAAATTGGACTATTGGACAGTCTCGCTAAACGTGTGTTGTTTTAATGAGGGGATTTTAAGGCTTCGCGTTGGGGAAAGATAAACTAATTAAGTGTGTAAGGACTGCCATCTTGCTTTATTTCTGACCCTGTTTTGAGGTAAAGTAAATGGAGTCGAGGAGTCGGAGTCGACTCCTACAGTGGGAGTCGGAGTCGACTCCAAAAAACCTGGAATTGAACACCCCTAAGTGCTACTGATCCCGTTTAAATATATAATCATAACAACAGATTTCAACTTAATTATTGTCAGATTAAAACTCTACTGAAAACATACCGTCATCATTTATTTTTAACATTTGAACCGCTCGACTCCGAAGCGAAAAGCTGAATGAGCGTTGCACCTGCTTCCGCATTTGTACCCGAGCTTCGAGGCGGAGCTCAAGATGCAAATATCGCATGCCAATGTGCATTGCCTTGTTTAGTTTACACTCGAAGGTGAAGGGCTCTCAGGTGAGATCCCAGCTGGTTAGTTCAGTTCTGACGTAACGTCAAATGTGACTGACTGAAAGGGAACCATATGAAGTGCTACTGATCCTGTTTAAATATATAATCATAGCAACAGATTTCAACTTAATTATTGTCAGATTAAAACTCTACTGAAAATATACCGTCATCATTTATTTTTACCAATTTTCAAATGCCATTTATCTGTAGTTTTGGTGTCATTTCCACTAACATTTTTCCCCTAATAATGTTTTGTTTGTTTGGTTGGTTGGTTGGTTGTTTACCAAACAATTGTCAATGAGAAACTCCTAATTGTGATCAAGGTAAATATCACTTGTGTACAGATTATTTAATTGTGCATCATTTCTAATCAAGTCAGATGTACAAAAAGTGTGAATTTATTGTTTTTATAACTATGCAATGACAATGGAGCCAGTCAGATAAAATGAACTGATTTGTACTGTATGTTCTATGAAGGGTAAAAGAATTACAGCATTGACTATAACAGTAAGAATGAGCTACAGGCAATATTTTAAAGACTGTACTGAAGTGTAAATTATGTCATGTCACTGAATTTGTCAGTGTTCTATAAATGTATCAATAACAGAAACTGTTTCAATCTTACTGGAGGGCTGGATTTGGATTAAAGCCTGGGCGTTTTAGGGTGAGGCAGCATTTATTAGAACGACACCCATAACCAGAGATTCATTCACCAGACACGCTGGGAAACTTAATCATTTCTGCCGTTTACTCCAGGTAATGCTTTTAGAGGTACTTTTATTTATGCAGTTTAAATGGTAACCCACATAGTAACAAAATGTAGATCTAATAGAACTAGATTGTGTGTCATGATGAAGAAGACATGTCCACATTAAAATTGTTGTTATTCAAACTACTGCTATTTCTTTCTAGCTTGTGAAAATGGAGGCTTTGTCTGCAGCAAACACTCAGTTCTCCCTCAACCTGTTCAAGAAGATCAGCGGAGTAAACGCATCAGGAAATGTGTTCTACTCTCCTGTCAGCATCTCCTCGGCTCTGGCCATGGTGTCGCTCGGTGCAAGAGGAAACACAGCAGCTCAGATGTTTCAGGTGATCTCACACTTATGCACTTTTTTTTAATTTTTTTTTAATTTTTTTTTTTACAGCCAGTTGTTTTTCCTTTAATCAACAGGACAGATTTCTTTACATGGAATGAATCAAACACTGATTAAAAATATCATTTGTTGTGTTGGAATTCTGCATTCATTCAAATGGAATTCACACCAGGATTCTCAATTCCATTTAGAATGCTGCCACAATCCTGTTCTGAGATGTGACTGATGTGTGATTTTTCTTGTGTTGATGAGTTTTGTGCCTGTAGAGACAAGCATGGTCTCATGTTGCAGTTTCACTAAAGGGCAGGGCACCTAAAAAATATGGTCATTATGGGTTGGGCTGTTTGGATTGTTATGGTTTCAGGTCTGACTTAATGCTTAATCTGTGTCATCTGAATTGAATAAATAACAAAATACCAATGTATATGGCTCAGCAGTGCATTCACAATAGATGTTGAGGTTATCTTCAATAATTCTAACATAACAATGCTGTGTAGGTCCTGGGCTTTAACAATCCTCCCAAACCCAACGCTGCGACTCCAGCACCTCAACAACACACCCAGAAGCCCCAGATAACATGTGGCGTCAAGGGTCAACATGAACCATCAATGACGCAACAAACCCAGAAGTTTGAGATACCTGCCGAACTCAAGGTTCAGAATGAGCATTTTCATCAAACACTATAAACTCATGACTTTACGATTGCAATAACTGCTGTATTTGCTGTAGAGATGCATGTATCCTTTGGGTTTTTCGGTTGATCTTGCTATTTTTAATGCAGCTGATTGATATTGTTGATGCAAACAGAAATGTCCTGCTCAGCCAGTACCTGGACCAAAAACTGAGGACCAAATTCATTTGAGCTTCAACAAGTTTATGAGTGAGCTGAACAAACCAGGAGTCCCGTATGTGTTGAGTGTTGCCAACCGCCTCTACGGAGAGCAATCCTACCAGTTTGTTGAGGTAAGACTCAGTTTATTCTCTGGAGGCTCTGGAAATGTTCTCAGCTCTAATATCATTTGCACCTCAATCGATTTGCTGTATTACAGAAATTCCTCAATGACGCAAAAAGATACTATGAAGCCGGACTGGAGACGGTGGACTTCAAGACCAAATCAGAGGCTGCTCGTGTCACCATCAACAAATGGGTGGAGAAAAAAACACAAGGTGAAACCCAGCATGAGCTTATTCTGAATTTTAAACTTACTCTACATTCTTACAAATAAAAGTTAATGTCATGTTTTTTTTGCAGCACTTTCGGTTCAGCAAAAATGTCTTTTCAAGGGCCATGTTTGGCTTCTTGGGTTCTTGAGTTGAGCTATATAGTAAAAATATCAAACCAATCAATTCAAATCACTGCTCAAAGTGAACAATGTCTATTTGTATTTTAGAGAAGATCAAGGACTTGTTGCCACAGGGAGCCGTTGATGCACTGACGAGACTGGTTTTGGTGAACGCCATCTACTTCAAGGGGAACTGGGAGAAGAAATTCCCAAAGGAAGCCACTAGTGATGGGCAGTTTAAGATGAACCAGGTTGAGATTTCATGCTCTTGTTTTTTCTACAGTATTTTAAATTGTTTGTGCAGTAACAGTCATGAAATATGAGAGGTTATAATGTGTTTCCATTAATGTTTGGCAGAATCGAACTAAACCAGTGAAGATGATGCATCAAAAGGCGCAGTTTCCTCTGGCCTTCATCCCAGAGATGAACAGTCAGGTTCTGGAGCTGCCGTATGTTGGGAAGAATCTCAGTATGTTGATCATCCTTCCTAATGAGATGGAAGACAACACCACTGGCCTTCAGAAGGTGAGAC
This sequence comes from Mylopharyngodon piceus, assembly GCA_039654765.1. Lineage (NCBI taxonomy): Eukaryota > Metazoa > Chordata > Actinopteri > Cypriniformes > Xenocyprididae > Mylopharyngodon > Mylopharyngodon piceus. The sequence continues at coordinate 17,140,950 of CM077445.1, forward strand.
AGCACAGATTCTGCTTCTAAACACTCTTAAAAACGGGCTCCAAGAGGGAGTTTTTACAGCGATGCAATAGAAGAGCAATTTTGGGTTCTTTAAAGAACTATCTTTTTCTTAGTGTAAATAATATTCTGTGAATATTAATCTGAAGAACCTTTTCCCACTATAAGGAACCTTTTGTGCAATGGAAAGGTTCCATGGATGTTAAAGGTTCTAAATGGAACCATCGATGCCAATAAAGAACCCTTTATTTTAAAGCTTGTAAATGGTGTGTTGTTTCATTACTGGTTAATGGCAAATACATAAGTTCTTTGTATTCATGTTAGTTTCATAAGGTTTTTAAAAAAATTATTCCATTTTTATGTAAAACATACATTAACATGACTGTCTTATCCAGCTTGAAAAGACACTGACCTACGAGAAGCTCATGGAGTGGACCAAACCCAACAACATGCGTCAACAAGAAGTTCAAGTATCTCTGCCCAGATTCAAGATGGAGGAAAAATACGACATGAAGAGTCTTCTGATCAGCATGGGAATGGAGGATGTTTTTGACACGCAGAAGGTGAATCTTTCAGGCATGTCCTCCAACAACGACCTGGTGCTGTCGAAGGTGATTCATAAAGCCTTTGTTGAAGTCAACGAGGAAGGAACTGAAGCGGCTGCAGCCACCGGTGCTGTTGTTGCAGTACGTTCATTTGCACCGATGTTCAATGCAGACCACCCGTTCCTTTTCTTCATCCGGCATAATCCCTCCAATGCCATTCTGTTTTATGGACGCTTCTGTTCTCCTTGAAGATAGTGATGATAAAGTGATCATTCTAGATGACTGTGTTCCTCTGATAAATAAAATCATTAGTAAATAATTGAGTGAAATTTTCTGTATGCATTTTCTTTCACAGCATTGATTCTTGAAATCATGTGAGCTAATTGTTTGCACATTTACTTATTTACTTGCCATTTTAAAAAAGGACATTATTGACAAATAGGTATAATAATTGCATATAGACATTTTTGCATATAATGTTAAATGTCATGTGTATGCTCACAAATATATTTAGTAAGAAGGTAAAAAGCAAGTTGGCATTTATGAGAAACTTGTATGTATTCTCAAGTAACTTACAAAATATGTTACAGTGACAGCTAAACTGGAACAACAGTGTATGTGTATATATATATATATATATATATTGATAAAGCAACCTTAATTGTATGGAAGGAAGTGGTAAAAAATCAAATTCAAATTCAGCTAGAGGGGCCTTTACCCTCCATTTATATAACATATCAACAAGCAACATCACACTCATAGCCGTGCGCTTTATATCAGCATGGCTGTGATTCTGAATCACAGCCGTGCTGATATAGAGTGATATGGCTACGAGTGTGATATTGCATTTATACAACAGTTCGTCGGTACAAGTGTGTAAATAAATAAGAAACAACAACGGATTGTCTTTAAAAACCCTCTTTTGTGAGGAACTACTTCCTTCTGCCACGGATTCAAATCTCAAGTTTAACAGCTGAGCCCAAGCCTCCACTACTAATTCTAAAATGTCACTGTAGAACTAACAACGAAGGAAAGCTGAGTCGCTTCATTGAAACTCATTGTAATATGTAGAGTATTATGAGAGAGAGATCGCCTGAGCGAGTGTATTACCTGCATCTAGCTGATATTCTTCAGGTCAATCTTATATTTATAATCATAACATAAGTTTGAATGTCTGCTGAGGAAAGCAATATCTTTTTCCTTTTAACATTTAAGAGGATTTCCCATGACAGCGCTAGTCAATGCATTTGTCAGTTGTGTCTCGTAAGATGTCGTTTAAAGTAAAAACAACGTCCTTGTTTCCTTGTTTCAGTCCATTACAATATAAAAGTCTTTGCGACTGACTCACTCACTCGTATAGACAGTCTTTGCTGCCATCTAATGGCGTATTATTGTAACTTTCACTGAGGTCGAAATCACTAACGGACTCTTTCTCAATACCAAAGAATGTGGCATGTTATTTATATAAAATATTTTTTATTGAACAATAACATTTAAATTAACAACAATAGCCATTATAACAGTATGAGAAGTAAAATAGGGAATAAACACAAGCAAACAGTTCAGTCAAACATACAAAAGCAGCGCTCTAGTTAGTACAGGATTTCATTTCAATGTAAATAAAGTTATGAAACTTAATATAGCCCTTAAGCCAAATCTATTAGCTCCAGAACAAGTAATAGATTAATAAGACCAAAGATTGCCTGTTTGATATCCCCAAAACGAATTATACCTCATTTTAAACACTATCTACATAAGAGCCAGCGGCAAATTCCCGAAGGACTGGCCGAGATAAGGCTGTTCTCTGCGGGTACATGAGCGCTGAACGGTCGCTGACGGCCTGTAGCTCACATCTCCGAAAGCGTCTAAACACATTTTCAAATAGGCGCTATATGTTTACATATAAATTGCATATCTGAGGTCCAAACAACTAAATTCTAGCCTAAAAAACTCTTAAAACTACATTCCATTACAAAATAGTAGTAGTATCTATAAAAATATGGTGGGTTTGCTCATCCACCATGACACTCAATCTGAGAATGCTGACAGCGAAGTGATTTAAACAGTGAAACGGTTCCCGTAGCGATACTGGTAGAATATCACATGGCTGGAAAGATCTCTCAGCCAATCAGAATTGAGAACCAAAACGAACTGTTGTATAAATATATATATATGTATATATATATATATATATATATAAGCAGCTAAAAGGAGCCTTTTCACTCTCTATTTATAAAATATATCAATAGCAATATTAAATTTGTCACCTTATGCAAATACTTTTTGTAGTGGAAGAACAATTGAAAAGTATTGTGGGAGTTAATGATGCTAGCTGCAAACAAACAAAGAATGTGGAACACATCAACACAATAAGAAAAAGTTCATGTTGCATGGAAAAGACTGTATGTACCTACAGCGCCCTCTTGTGGCCTTGAGCTGCACTGACAGATTTATCATCTTTGGGAATCAGAAGGTATGTCATGGACAGCACTAAACACAGTGATTGAGGATCCAAATGCAGTTTATTGAGAGCACAATCCAAAGTCACAGTCCATAAAACAAGCAGTAGATCCGAGCACAGGTAATCAGTCCAATAAAACATATAAATCCAGAGGGCAAGGCAAGAATGAGAAATCCAAGACACAGGCAAATATCAAACACCAGGAATAACAGAAGAACAAGGAAACGCTGTGAAACACAAGTCAAGACTGCCCCAAGTTTTTTTCACACCAATGTACACTCCATACTCCATAGATTATTACATTGCTTAAGTTTTCTTGACGCTTAAAATTTAGCTTTGCATCTCTTTTTGCTTGATCATCACTGGGATGTTTCTACACTTTGATTGGAGTTAACCTGTGACAAATCCAACATCTCTGAAGAAGCCTGAAAATGCTTGTCCATATATGGTCCCCATCCTACCTGACAGAGATTCTTCTCAGGATCTACAGAGAAGAATGGCAGAAAACCCCCCAAAATCAGATGTGCAAAGCTTGTCGCAGCGTACCCAAAAAACTTCAACTAAGCACTGAGTTAAGGTCCATATATTTATGCAATTTAATTATTTAGCTTTTTGCATGTTAATAAATTTGCTAATTATTACATTTCTGACCCTTGCTTTGTCATTGTGGGGTGTGGATTGTTATGAGAAAAAAATGAAGGGGTATGTATACTTTTGCAAGGCACTGTATATATGAACTGTACAACCCGATCTCACAGCAATTCGTACGTATTTTATGAGGTGGCAAATGCATACGAATTTGTATGTTTTTTGCTAAAGCGTACAAATTTTACGAGTTGCCCAATTTGCATGAATTCGTACAAATGACCAGGGTTGCCAGGTTTTCACAACAAAACCGGCCCAATTGCTACTCAAAACTACCCCCAAACTAGCCCAATCGCATTAACCCCCAGTAAAAATCACGTTCCGAGGGGTAAAATCCGCATTCCAGGTGCTAAATATCATGTTATTTGGGGTCACTTCAACCCACGGACATGAGAACAACCACTAACCCCGCCCCTAAACCTACCCGTTACTGGGGTTTAGACAAATCATATGAATTTGTACGAGTGAGATTGTACGAATTCGTACGAATTAGCCAACTCGTAAAATACAAACAAATTGGTCGTGAGATAGTGCTAGAACTGTACCAAAAATAAGACTCACTACTGATGAAAATTTAAAAATAACACCTTAAATCTTCTTCCTTTTTCAGATTCTCACATGTAACTATAATGCAGCAGTCTTCACTCCCTGAACAAAAAAAAAAAAATTATTTGAAGTGTAATTTCATTGTTTAGTTTGTCTCACGTCCCATTAGATTACACAGATTACATTACATCCAGCCACCTGGGGGTGATCAAAACGTTTTGGCTTCACTTTTCAGGACTTGTGCAACACACTTGGGCCAGACGCAGCCGACACGAGGTGACAACAGCATTGGTTTTCGTTGCTGCTAGTTCTTTGAAGTCTGCTTGGTGTGTCCCAGACTTAAGTTTTTGGACGGAGCCTTTGTAGTACTTTTTGTTAATTACCTGATTGTTTGCACCAGTGTCTTGTTCATCTAGTTTTCTCTGTGTATATACGCCTCACTGTTTGCTGTATTTGTTTGTGTTCTTGCCCTTAATTTTGCATGGTTCCTGTTTGTTTTAAATATCCTGCACTTAATTTCTTGTCCCTGCCTGCCTGCCTTGCTCCCTTGTGTTAAAGAAACTTTTGTACCTGATGCAGTTAAAAAAATGAACGGAAGAAAAACTAAGATTTGCGGATCCATCTTTAATCAGGAAGTAAATAAAATAATGTGCCTGTTTCAGTGATCACTTTTTAGTGTGACGTCGTGCAGTTTCCAAGATGAAATAGAGATGGAGATCCAGTTCACAAACACCCAAAGGGCCATAGTTTATTTCCTAAATGTTTACAGCCTAAACACAAGATGTTGTGGCTCAGATAAGGTCCAGCTCTAGTTTATTTGTTTTGCTTTTGACTGACAAGTGGCATTGCTGTGGCCTGCTTGTGGTCCAGATCTGGCAAACAGGAACAAGTGGCACTCACTGCAGAGCCAAATGACATCCAGATTCCCCTCTCTGGATGTAATGGATGGAGTTTGACCTAATCCAGCTCCACCTCTGTGGATCTAATGGGTTATAGATAGGGTTATAGTGTAGTATGACCCTCAAGCTCCACCCATTATGTCCAGAGAGGGGGAGATGAACGTCTAGCTCCACCCATTGGCTCTGCAGTGAGCAGCCTCTCAACAGGAGCAAAGTGGCCAAGTGCCATAATTCCTTGCGGCATGTCATGTGTGGGCCGGATCTGAGTTGTTTAAACAGGATGTTTAATTTAGGTGTAGGTCATTCCTATTTTAAACATTTCATGTACAGTATCTCACAGAAGTGAGTACACCCCTCACATTTTTGTAAATATTTTATTATATCTTTTCATGTGACAACACTGAAGAAATTACACTTTGCTACAATGTAAAGTAGTGAGTGTACAGCTTGTATAACAGTGTAAATTTGCTGTCCCCTCAAAATAACTCAACACACAGCCATTAATGTCTAAACCGCTGGCCACAAAAGTGAAAATGTCCAAATTGGGCCCAAAGTGTCAATATTTTGTGTGGCCACCATTATTTTCCAGTAGTGCCTTAACCCTCTTGGGCATGGAGTTCACCAGAGCTTCACAGGTTGCCACTGGAGTCCTCTTGGAGCTGGTGGATGTTAGAGACCTTGCGCTCCTCCACCTTCCGTTTGAGGATGCCCCACGGATGCTCAATAGGGTTTAGGTCTGGAGACATGCTTGGCCAGTCCATCACCTTTACCCTCAGCTTCTTTAGCAAGGCAGTGGTCGTCTTGGAGGTGTGTTTGGGGTTGTTATCATGTTGGAATACTGCCCTGCGGCCCAGTCTCCGAAGGGAGGGGATCATGCTCTGTTGGCATTCATGGTTCCCTCAATGAACTGTAGCTCCCCAGTGCCGGCAGCACTCATGCAGCCCCAGACCATGACACTCCTACCACCATGCTTGACTGTAGGCAAGACACACTTGTCTTTGTACTCCTCACCTGGTTGCCGCCACATACGCTTGACACCATCGGAACCAAATAAGTTTATCTTGGTCTCATCAGACCACAGGACATGGTTCCAGTAATCCATGTCCTTAGTCTTCTTGTCTTCAGCAAACTGTTTGCGGGCTTTCTTGTGCATCATCTTTAGAAGAGGCTTCCTTCTGGGACGACAGCCATGCAGACCAATTTGATGCAGTGTGCGGCGTATGGTCTGAGCACTGACAGGCTGACCCCCCACCCCTTCAACCTCTGCAGCAATTCTGGCAGCACTCATACGTCTATTTCCCAAACACAACCTCTGGATATGACGCTGAGCACGTGCACTCAACTTCTTTGGTCGACCATGGCGAGGCCTGTTCTGAGTGGAACCTGTCCTGTTAAACCGCTGTATGGTTTTGGCCACCGTGCTGCAGTTCAGTTTCAGGGTCTTGGCAATCGCCTTATAGCCTACGCCATCTTTATGTAGAGCAACAATTCTTTTTTTCAGATCCTCAGAGAGTTCTTTGCCATGAGGTGCCATGTTGAAATTCCAGTGACCAGTATGAGAGAGTGAGAGCGATAACACCAAATTTAACACACCTGCTCCCCATTCACACGTGAGACCTTGTAACACTAACGAGTCACGTGACACCAGGGAGAGAAAATGGCTAATTGGGCCCAATTTGGACATTTTCACTTAGGGGTGTACTCACTTTTGTGGCCAGCGGTTTAGACATTAATGGCTGTGTGTTGAGTTATTTTGAGGGGACAGCAAATTTACACTGTTATACAAGCTGTACACTCACTACTTTACATTGTAGCAAAGTGTCATTTCTTCAGTGTTGTCACATGAAAAGATATAATAAAATATTTACAAAAATGTGAGGGGTGTACTCACTTCTGTGAGATACTGTAGTTGGAACAAATCCATAGTAAGTAAGCAAAAGATCATAGAAAATTATTGAATTTTCTCTTTTTACTTGTATCTGTACAGTTTGTTTGTATTTATGGTTGTACATTGTAATGTTTTTTATTGTCCTTTTAACAACTGGACAAAGGACAACATTTGGAAATTAGCCTATTGGCTATTACTGGCATGTTTACAGAAATGTTAATAAATATGCACTCACTCACTCACTCAAAAAATGAATAAATCTTGTTTCTCAATAACTCACAACTGAATGTAGGTAATAATTAAAGCAGGGCTTGACATCAAACCTTGAAAATCTGCACATTTTCTATATATACCCCAGGGTGTTATTTACCTTAAAGGCAAATTTTTTAACCTTAATAAATGTATGTGTTTGTTACTGTATGGCTGTGTAGCAAGGAACAAGGACGACGGAGAATATGTAGTAGAGTATTTAATGACAAAACAGGCAGGATTACACGAAGCACATGAACATGAACGAGAACGGACAAGGAGTGGAGGAAAACACAGGGTATATATACACGTGACAAACAAAGGGAACTTAACAAGGTAATGAACTAGACACAGGTGAAAACAATGACTAATAAAACAGAATGGGGAAAACTAGGTCAAACTAACGGAACATAACAGTGAACATGTAACATATTGCCCCCCTCCCGGGAAGGCGCCGTAGAAGTCCAACTGGGGTAGGGGGCTCTGGAGGAGGGCGAGGAGAAGAGGGGTGGCAAAATGAAAAAGAGTCCAAAGAAATAGTCCATGGGGGAGTGGAGGGTGGGAGGAGCCAAGAGGAGCCAGATGTCCAACATGACCAACCATGACGAGGCCCCAGGGTGGAGTCGCAAGTGGAAGGAGCCGTGGTGGTGTCGACATGGTGGTAGACACCACCCTGGGGACGACCAACGGAGACGTGGCTAGTGATGGAGACCCTGATGTAGCCGATGAGCCGAAGAGCCCACGTGCAGCCGATGGTACAGGAGACCGAGGTGGAGCCATGGCGACGAGCATCCGAGGTGGAACCGGACGTCCAGAGGACAAAGGTTGAGCTGGTGGGACCGAGGATGTAGGCGGAGCTGGAGGGAAGGAGGAGCCAGACGGCACCGTAGGTGCAGGCAGGTGGACGACTGACCAAGGCAGAGCCGGAAAGACGAGGGAGCCCGGAGAAACCGTATGGCCGATGGTGAGGGAGGGAGGAGCCACGGTGGAACCGGAGTGTCAACTGTCCGAGGTGGAGCAGGGGGCACAGAGGCTTGAGGTGGAGACAGGGGACCCTCTGTGTGGGATGGCGCTGGTGGACAGAAGACCGTAGGCATCTGGCATACAGAAGATGAAGGGCTGAAGGACAGCAGCGATGGTGGGGCCGAGGAACTGGTTGGACGAGGAGGCGGGAGAGGGAGGCTGGGCGGGAACTCAGGAAACACGAGGGACACTGGAGAAACAGGCGCTGGAGAAACAGGAGAATCTGGAGATACAGGGGGCGCTGGAGATACAGGGGAATCGGGAAACACCTCTCCAAAAAAGTCTATTAGATCAGCCTCAAACAAATCCTTCAACTCTTCTAAATAATGTCCAGAGCTCAACAAACTCACATTTACAGCAGTGGTGGTGTGGGCGGGGCTTTCCTCCCAGCCCTCGAGCTCCACAATCACTCCCTCAGCGACGACTGGTGTTACCGGCTCGCGCACCTGGTCAGAACCTGTCAGTGGTCCGGGCTCCAAGGCGATGAAAGGCTCCGTCCTTATCCTCGACACGGGCTCGTCTCTCGCGGGTAGCCGGTCTCCACAGTCTGCGGTGGGCTCTAACAACATCTCCGTTGCGTCGCTCGCTGGTGGTGGTTGGTTGGTCTCTGGCAGTGGAGTGGGGCTGGTGGCGAAGTCCTCCTCCACAGGGCCGATGGTGAATGGCGAGTTGTTACTCAACAGCACCCACTCCACGAATGCGGCGAAATCCTTCCGAGGACCGCTCCCTGGGAGGTGTGCCTGAGACCGCTCGCTTAGGCTGGAATGGTAAAACACGCAGAGCGAGCGGTCGGGAAAGTGTGTTTGGCACGCCAACTCCAAAAAGTCCCTTGTATGTTCTTCCAGGGAGCGGTCTCTCTGCTCCAGGCATAAAAGGGTTACTGCTGGGTCCATGGTGACAGGAAAGAAAAAAAAAACAAAAAGAAAAGAAAACGCCGCAAAACTGTTTTGGTCCGTTCTTCTGTTACTGTATGGCTGTGTAGCAAGGAACAAGGACGACGGAGAATACGTAGTAGAGTATTTAATGACAAAACAGGCAAGATTACACAAAGCACATGAACATGAACGAGAACAGACAAGGAGTGGAGGAAAACACAGGGTATATATACACGTGACAAACAAAGGGAACTTAACAAGGTAATTAACTAGACACAGGTGAAAGCAATGACTAATAAAACAGAATGGGGAAAACTAGGTCAAACTAACGGAACATAACAGTGAACATGTAACAGTGTTACCTTTCATGTCAAATTTTTAAATTTGATCAATAAATTCAATTATAATAATAAGACACTTTACAATCTATAATAATAAGGCTGTTACAATCTAAATAATTTAAACTGCAAAATTACAACTGCAATAAATAATGTTATGAGATTAGTTTTAAATATTTTTTTGAACATGCAAATAAGAAATGTTGGAAAAAATACAATGATACTTTTAAACATAAAACTAAACTGCCAGTAGGTGGCAGCATGTCACTTAATGAGTGAACCATTGAATCATTCATTCAACCGATTCATTCAAAGCGCTAAATCATTCAGTAACAAAATAATTTGAGAATGCGCAGTAGTTCTGCTGTGATCTTTGTTTGGAACTATTTTCGTTGGTGAACATTTTGAATTTTTACCTCAGTATGTTTCTTCTGTGAGTTTCTTTATGTGTGTTGTTATGCTCATTTGTTTTGGTTTCTCCACGAAGGTCTCTCACAAAGAGACAGGCAGCGCAAGCCTCAACAGCACGACCTTGTTAATACACTATCCATTATCCAATATCCATTACACTGAATGTAATAAAATCAGAATCATTCTCACATTTCAATGCTTCCCTGGTGATTTTTTTTTTTTTTTTGTCACTGAAGTTTTAATCCGGTTACTTGTTAGGTAAAATTCTCTTTCATTTGGCCTTTTTCAAAAAATCCACTTGTCCTGGATAAGCAGACAAGCGTTAATGTCGAGCCCTGCCTAAAGCATTCTTAAACTGAAGTATGGTTTTCTCTCTTCTGCAGAACACAAGATTATATTTTAAAGAATGTTTACGCCCAAACAACAATGAACCCCACTGGCATTCCTTTAATGGACGAAAACACACACACACAAAGACATTATTCAAAATATCTACTATTGTGTCCTAAGAAAGAAATCATGCTTTGAGTCGGGTTTTGAATTACATGAGGGTGAATAAAAGATGACAGAATTTTCATTTTTCGGTGAACTATCTCTTTAAGAAGGTTGGAAATTTGTATTTTTCTTATTCAAACTTGCTAGTAAATTATGTAAGCTGAAGTTTCTGCTCCAAGAAATGTGTAACTTTCATTTTCTCATGAAGACCCTCCCCTTCAGGTAAGCTATAAATTGGACACTGAAACAGAAACGTCATTTCATTCACCTCCTGATCAAAGATGGATCTGCAAATCTCAGTTTTTCTTCTGTTCATTCTTTTCACTGCAGGTACAAAGACAAATAGTGTTTGTAATGTTTTTAAGTACAAATGCAGATCATTGATGTCTCACTGTCTCTGTGTTTTATTCCTAAAGGACACTCTCTCAGCTGTTATAAGTGCACGAGTCTGAACGACACTTGTGCAAATCAAACGGTACAAACATGCTCCAATGGATCTCAGTGCATGAGTTCTACAGCAGTGTTACAATATGGTAAGTCCAGTATGATGGATTCAAATATACTGTTATATTTGACTGATGGATAGATTACAGCTTTTTAAATTGTTTTGCTATCAGATTATGCTAACAGCAGTATTTGTGTTAAAAAATAGTTTGAAATGAGAAAAATGCTAAATTTATAATATATATTTATATAATATATTAACTGTACTTTAACTGTAAAAGACTGTAAAATGCTACAGAAAAAAATTGTTAATTTGTTAACAGTAAATTCCCTTCAAAATTTGTGCTGTAAAATAACAGTAAAATATCGGCAGCAGTGGTTGCCAGTAGTTTACTGTTAATTTATAGCTTTCCTACTGTAATCTTCTTTACAAAATATTACCATAATAATACCATGGAAACTAACTCATTTCATTTGGGGAACCTGACTGCCTCAAATCATTAAGTTTAAAAACTAATACTTATATGGTGTTAGTACTGTGAACTTAATTCATTTGAGTCCACTAAAAAAGAATATGTCTTAAATATAAAATACATTAATAATAATTAAAATAAACACTTAAAGAGCATATTGCAGGTTAATTTTTTTTTTTTTTTTTTTTCGAAATAAATATATAACCTTGTACGAAAATACCATGAAAAGTTAATGCAGGATTTACAGGACACGAGGGCACAAATTTAGTAAATAAAGTGACCGTTTCTTTGATTGTTTGTAAAAACTGTTTTTTTTTTTTTTTTAACAACGTGTCATTTTACGTCACGAGAGGGAGTTGTTTGCTGGGCTCTGCATTGAATCACGGAGTAGGTTGGTATTCAGTAGGAGCGGTCGTGAGTCAGTGCGTAACTCAGTAACGTAGTTACTTTTTTAGGGAGTAACGCAGTAATGCATTACTTTTAAAAGTAACTTTCCTCAACACGGGTCTGAACTGAGTTTTTTTTAATTGATGGGGCTTTATTAATTCCATCTCAAACTATTAAAAATCTGGGTGTTACATTTGATCCTTCACTTACATTTCAATCACATAAACTATTTCTAAGACTGCATTTTACCACCTTCGTAATATTACCCGACTGCGGCCTGCTCTCACCCCCAAAGTTCATGCTTTTATAACCTCATGTCTTGACCACTGTAACTCACTTCTCGGGTGTTTTTCTATAGTTTGCGTGCCGTAAATTTAATTTAGAGTTTGTGTCATTAATTTCACATCCGAAGATGAACGGAGGTCTTACGGGTGTGGAACGACATGAGGGTGAGTAATTAATGACAGAAATTTTATTTTTGGGTGAACTAACCCTTTAAATTACAGGTGTCAAACACAAGGCCTGCGGGCCGAACACGGCCCACAAAGGTGTCCAATCCGGCCCGGGGGATGATTTGAACAATAATAAAAAACAGTTATACATGGTCCACCGGCCATAAATCCGAATGGTTATTAGTTTTATTTTGGCCAATATCTATTCTGGACTTGCAAACAAACTGCTTTGCAATAATTTCCCAAACTGTCGTTTGTGTGGAAATATTACTCACTCTGTAAACAGGACGTTAACACAGCCACATGCTGAATACGGACGCAAAGAGAAGAACACACACGCGCCAGCAGAGCAAATACTGTACCAGGCCAAGCTCACTGTTTGTGAAATATCCACCTTATTCATACGCCCCATGACGCTTTGCGCAAATTATGGGTGTAACTTCCATTAAGCTGTAAACAGTCAGTGAAAGGCTCCCTCTATGAACGCAATAATACGTTTTTTTTAAAAACTGGGTACAATGAGATGACATTATTCTCACCCTTCAACCAACGAACATTAAAAGGACATTTAAAAGTGTAAAAGCATCAACAAGATACGCGCGATTCTTTCCACAGCAATAACAGACAGGTATCTGTATTATGTAATATACGTTGCCAAAAATGTTCATGAACTTCAGCATTGCGTGATACTATTTCAAAGTGATTTCCATAATTTTTTACAGATAATAAATTGTATTTACCTGTGAAAACAAACCTGGAAAGAGACGTGAGGCTTTGAGGAGAAAAACGAGATTCTTCGTGCATTCCAGTGAATTATTAATGGGATATATCGGAAATTATATCGGGAGAACAGACCACAAATGTGCAGTATATGTTGTCCTTTTTCATACTATTACAGCGGTATGCAAAGGGACAAAAGAAAATAATCACGAGGATAGAAAGCAGCGACTGAAAAGAGCTCGTGCCATATAGACTAGATATTCTTGTTATAACGTTACGTTAAAATACCAATCGTTACGTTATTCTCATGATGTCTGAAAATAAAACATTAAAGAAAAATTGCTCATTCAGTCAAACTGACGGATAAGCTTTATTTGTAGGGCAACCTTATTATTTGAAACGATTCGTTTCAGTCTTTTTAAATGGAAGTTCCCCAAACCGGAAGTGCAACCCATAATTCGAAACGCAAAAATAAATATAATTATTGATAAATAATTATAAATGAAAATATAAATATTGAATTGGGTTTTATATGAATGTAACTTAAAAGGAAACTGTCTTCAGAAAAATTTCGATCTCCGTATAAGTAGCCTATTTTAAAAGCGCGGCGCTGCTTGTGTACAGCGGTAACCAAGGAAACGCTATATCGCTGCTGTTCCACAAGCGCCACCTACTGTTAGAGAGTGAATTTGCATTTTGCAACAGGTATCAAATTTGCTCCAAAAAAATTGGAACTGGCCATAAAAAAAATCAATAATAAAAAATATTAAATAAAACAAGTAAAACAAATGCAGTTTTCAAAGAGCATGTGTTTTTTTCTTGCAAATTAATGTGTAGTTTGTATGGTTAATATTAATGTAACTGTCAGCTCACTAAGGTTTTAAAAAAAAATTCAGCCCGCACATGGTTACATTTTCCCCCATCTGGCCCTCAACCTAAAATGAGTTTGACACCCCTGCTTTAATTGAACACTTATAAGTGGCCAAACTACAGAGTTTTAAAAGCCTTGTTCAGACTGTCAGTCCAAATCTGATTTTTTTGCATATCCGATTGGGATACGATCATATTTAGAAAGTGTGAATGGCAAAAAAATTGCATGAAATTAGATTTTGACTAGTGCTGTCAAATAGATTAATCGCGATTAATCGCATCTAAAATAGAAGTTTGTGTTTTCATAGCTTAATATATGTGTGTGTATATATGTTATTATATTGATACAGTATATATTGTATATATACAGTATGTGTCCTTAACTGTTTGTTGAAACACTGCTAGGTTTCATGTTGATAATGCAAAATTAAAATGTATATTAGTAATATGATGGGAGAAACTGCTTTATTGAAATGAACTCTGATTTGCTTTTAAAACTTATGAAATGCTTGTTTTCCAGTATACCACAAAAAAACATGTGAAAAAATAATATACAAATACTGAAGCAGCACTTTGCGAAACACAAAATTTATGTCACTGCCAATAGTTCTGGCCATGGCTGTTTGACACTGTGCACCTTCTATAATTTATCTCAACTTGTTGAAAAGCTACTTATAAAGCTGATTATTTATCCTGTGGTTTCATCTTTACCACCATTTTGTCAATATATGACAAAAGTACAAAATAGATATTAGTAGCAATGTGGCCTTGCTAATTCAGTAGAAAAAGGTTGTTGGATTTACCAGTGTTTTTTCTTTCTTTCCTGTATCATTCATGTTTTTAGGTAATACTACTTCTAAGGTGAAATCAAGAGGTTGTGCTTTTGGCTGTCAAAGTGGGTCCATAAACACAGGCTTTGTAAAGAGGACTTCTTCCTGCTGTAACACAGACCAGTGTAACAATGCTCCAGGTATTGTGCTTTCCTAATCAAATGACTATCTTCTTTAAAGTCAACACTAAAGTTCTTCCAAAGGACATTCAATCAGGAAATAAAATACAGAGTGTTTCTTGTTTGCCGTGTATTGATTGAATGGCGCAGTGACAAGGAGTGGTGTTTCAATAGATATATTTTGTATTTTGTACAGAAAATAACATAAAAAATCATTTTCCCCCTCCTGTAGATCCCTCTAATGTCCCCAATGGAAAGACATGTTTCTCTTGTCATGGGCAGAACTGCACAAACATATTGAACTGTTCAGGGAGTGAAGACCACTGCTTCACACAAACAGGTGAGAATCTGGAAAAGGAAGAAGACTGGAAGAACAAAGAAGACCAGTAAAGCTTAAACTAACCTTTGTTTTCTTTCTTTTCATCAGAGGCTTTCGGAAACCAGTCAGTTGTTGGAAAAGGCTGTGTCTCTAAATCTTTTTGTAATTCCACAACATCGGTTAGTAATGATACGGTTATCAGATGTTGTGAGGGGAACCTGTGTAACCGTGCTGCCAATACAAGTGTCACCCTGAACATCACATATAACGGTAATAACAGAGTCACCCAGAACACCACGTATAACGGTAATAACAGTGTCACCCAGAACATCACGTATAACGGTAATAACAGTGTCACCCAGAACATCACGTATAACGGTAATAACAGCGTCACCCAGAACATCACGTATAACGGTAATAACAGTGTCACCCAGAACATCACGTATAACGGTAATAACAGCGTCACCCAGAACATCACGTATAACGGTAATAACAGTGTCACCCAGAACATCACATATAACGGTAATAACAGTGTCACCCAGAACATCACGTATAACGGTAATAACAGCGTCACCCAGAACATCACATATAACGGTAATAACAGTGTCACCCAGAACATCACGTATAACGGTAATAACAGCGTCACCCAGAACATCACGTATAACGGTAATAACAGCGTCACCCAGAACACCACGTATAACGGTAATAACAGTGTCACCCAGAACATCACGTATAACGGTAATAACAGCGTCACCCAGAACATCACGTATAACGGTAATAACAGCGTTACCCTGAACACCACGTATAACGGTAATAACAGTGTCACCCAGCACACCACATATAACAGTGCTAACAGTGTTACCCTGAGCTCCACGTATAACGGTGCTCAGAGTGTCACCCAGAGCTTCCTGTTCCTCTGCTGTTCTCTGTTCTCCTACTTCCTGCTGCACTGAATGCAGCAGCTCTTCAGATTCTACATTGTTACACGCTGTACAGAATATATAGCTTGTATTTTTTCTGAGCTACATTTGGTGTTCTGATGTGACATATTATAAAATAAAAAACACCCATTATTAAGGCCCCGATATACTTCAAACGAAGTTCTTTTTCGTTCTTTGTTTAGGGGTAAAATGAAGTTCGAAATGCGTGACTAGCGATATACTGTAAACGAACATCTGACGCCGCCCACACTGCTGAGAGCGACGGTTAGATGAATATGTAAATACGTGCTGTACACTTTCTTCTCAGTAATAAAATAAGCACAACAAAAATGAGAAAACTGCAAGGATTTTTAGAGAAAGCATAAGAAAAGCGTCTGATCATAACAACATTGTATGTTAGCACAAGCTCTGCAAATTAGCACTCCGTCACGTTTATTTATATAGCACTTTATTCAATAGATTGCTTAAAAGCAAGCAGCTTTACAGTATCAAACATGAAAAACAGTGTCAGTGCCTCATTTCATCAGAAGCACAACTTCATTTTCTACTATAAAGCGGCTATCCAGTGTGTTCATGTTTTCACCCGCGGAGATCTTACCTCAAAAAACTCTACAGACGAAACGAGTCAGAGAAGAGTTCCACGCGAAAGAAGGCGGAGCCTCGGCGCACACCTCCTATTACGTTATCGTCACGGACCACTGGTAGTACGAAGGTGTTTTGCAGCTGGAGCGAACTTTTCCTGAAAGTTCGCTTTGGCAAGCCGTTTCGAACTTCCAAAAAGAACACAAAACAAACTTCGTTTTGGCCTGATTTTGTTCGAAATGACGTCACATCAGTTCGTTCTTTGATTTCATTTGAAGTATATCGGGGCCTTTATAGGGGTTAATATCATTTGTGTAGGCTTTACAGTGAAAAAACAAACATTGCAATTATCTTTTATTTAATTTTCTAGTTTGTAGTGCCGTATAAGTGGTTATCAGTAGAGTTTAGTACAAGCCATGTGTGAAATGGGTGACTTGTCAGATGTACAAAAAGGCCAAATCATCAGAGCCCGTTTAACAAGAGCATCTGTAACCTTAAAGGGTTAGTTCACCCAAAAATGAAAATTCTGTCATTAATTTCTCACCCTCATGTCGTTCCAAACCTGTAAGACTTTCGTTCATCTTCAGAACACAAATGAAGATCTTTTTGATGAAATCGGAGAGATTTCTGTCCCTCCGTTTACAGCTACGCAACTGACTCTTTGACACTTCAAAAAGTTCATAAAGAGATTGTAAAACTAATCCATATGAATTGAACGGTTTAGTCCAAATTTTCTGAAGAGACTCGATCGCTTTATATGATGAACAGATTGAATTTAGGCTTTTATTCACATCATGATCATCAGCGAACATAAACAGATGCCAAACGTGGTTTTCGCATGCATCAAGCAAACATGCGAAGATGAACAAAAGTCTTACGGGTGTGAAATGACATGAGGGTGAGTAATTAATGACAGAATTTTCATTTTGGGGTGAACTAACCCTTTAACTGCCCAATTGTTGTGTGTTTTAAGAACAACAGTCTGTATGATTATGGTGACACATGTTCAATGTTCCCAGTGTTTTTTAGTGAGCGTTAATTGTTATTATTTTAAGTTGATGTAAAGTTTGTTTTTAAAGGGATAGTTCACCCAAAAATTAAAATTCTGTTATCATTTATTCACCCTCATTTTGTTCCAAACCTGTGCGAGTTTCTTTCTCTGTTTGAACACAAAAGAAAATATTGTAAAGAATGTTGGTAACCAGACAGTTGACGGTAGCCACTGACTTTCATACTATTTTTTTCCTACTGTGGAAGTCAATGGCTAATCCTGAACTTGGTAAAACAATTACCTTTATATAAAATGTTTCAAGCCTTCAAAAATGTTTTAAGTCTTTGTTTTCCTTCTGTTAACTTTTTTTCTTAAACCTTTTCTTTAACTATTTAGCATTAAATCATACTCTGTCTCTCACACAAACACACAGTCCATAGTGAATATAATTCTAGTTTTGCTCACGTCTAAAATATTTAATCAGCAAGATGTTGCAGTCTCAAAAAATATATAGATTGCACTCACTTCTTATCTAAAATAATCACAAATGACCAGAAAACTAACAGATCACGATTATTTTACAACATCCTGGCTGAAATTAAATGTGTAAAAAAGCCTTATATACTACAGAAATTAATATTCATGAATAAAAAATGCTTTAATCCATGCATGCATTGAATTTATTGTTATTGATGGTGTTACAGCCCCCTTCTGGTGAACAGACTCACACGCAAAAAGTCTGTTGTGGGTTTGAACTTTTTCATGACCTGACCTGTTTTATGCAGCCAACTGACATGAACACCTAATAAATGTAAAAAATTGTCTGGACAAGCATTTGTACTTTGGGTGTGTGGTGATGAGGAACATTATGTGTTTATGTTTTGTAAAAGTCTCACAGAGACACCTACTTCCAACCCTCATCAGCTCGATTTTTGGGTTGTACACACATTATGATTAAGAATGACTAATTATGATTAATACAATTATCATGTATCTTTCCTGATTTCAGGTTAGTTTCTTCAGCTACACACAGTTTTATTTGTTTTACTTATGATGAACAAATGAAGAATGAATCACGCAATTTTAGTCTGATTCTTTTCCTGGTGGATAAACATTAATTTAATAATTTCAAGTAAATATTACAAGCTGATTGGGCCTAAAGGCTGGTCATTTTAGGGTGAGGCAGCATTTATTAGACTGACACACATAACCATCGCTTCATTCACCTCAGACAGACGGACTCACTGGGAAGCTTCATCGTTTCTGCCGATTACTCTAGGTAATGCTTTTAGAGGTACTTTTATGCATGCAATTTAAATGGTAACCCACACAGTAATAAAAATTTGTTGATTAAAACAGATCTAATAGAACTAAATTGTGTGTCATGATGAAGAAGACATGTCCACCTACTACTATTTCTTTCTAGCTTGTGAAAATGGAGGCTTTGTCAGCAGCAAACACTCAGTTCTCCCTCAACCTGTTCAAGAAGATCAGCGGAGTAAACGCATCAGGAAATGTGTTCTACTCTCCTGTCAGCATCTCCTCGGCTCTGGCCATGGTGTCGCTCGGTGCAAGAGGAAACACAGCAGCTCAGATGTTTAAGGTGATCTCACACTTAAGCTCATTTTTTATTGCCAGTCATTCAGAATTCAAAATTTATATATATATATATATATATATATGTGTGTGTGTGTGTGTGTGCGTGTGTGTGTGTTTGTGTGTTTGATCATCATGTTCAGTATTTTACACTATTATATGCTGTATTTTAATACTATATGTTGAACTTATCAAAATAGTGAGGTTATCTTCATGCTGTGCAGGTCTTGGGCTTTAAAAACCCTCATCATTCAGTGGACCAAATTCATTCCAGTTTCCACAAGTTTATGAGTGAGCTGAATAAACCAGGAGTCCCGTATGTGTTGAGTGTCGCCAACCGCCTCTACGGAGAGCAATCCTACCAGTTTGTTGAGGTAAGACTCAGTTTATTCACTGGAGGCTCTGGAAATGTTCTCAGCTCTAATATCATTTGCACCTCAATCGATTTGCTGTATTACAGAAATTCCTCAGTGACGCAAAAAGATACTATGAAGCCGGACTGGAGGAGGTGGACTTCAAGACCAAATCAGAGGCTGCTCGTGTCAACATCAACAAATGGGTGGAGAAAAAAACACACGGTGAAATCCAGCATGAGCTTATTCTGAATTTTAAACTTACTCTACATTCTTACAAATAAAAGTTATTTCATGTTTTTTTGCAGCACTTTCGGTTCAGCAAAAATGTCTTTTCAAAGGCCATGTTTGACTTCATGGGTTCTTGAGTTGAGCTATATGCTCAAAGTGAACAATGTCCATTTGTATTTTAGAGAAGATCAAGGACTTGTTGCCACAGGGAGCCGTTGATGCACTGACGAGACTGGTTTTGGTGAACGCCATCTACTTCAAGGGAAACTGGGAGAAGAAATTCCCAAAGGAAGCCACCAGAGATGGGCAGTTTAAGATGAACAAGGTTGAAATTTCATGCTCTTATTTTTTCTACAGTATTTTAAACTGTTTGTTCAGTAACAGTCATGAAATATGAGAGGTTATAATGTGTTTCCATTAATATTTGGCAGAATCGAACTAAACCAGTGAAGATGATGCATCAAAAGGCACAGTTTCCTCTGGCCTTCATCCCAGAGATGAACAGTCAGGTTCTGGAGCTGCCGTATGTCGGGAAGAATCTCAGTATGTTGATCATCCTTCCTAATGAGATGGAAGACGACACCACTGGCCTTCAGAAGGTGAGACAGCACAGATTCTGCTTGTAAACATTCTTAAAAATGGGCTCCAGAGGGAGTTTTTGCAGCGATGCAATAGAAGAGCAATTTTGGGTTCTTTAAAAAAAACTTTTTTTTTTTCCCCCTTTGTGTGAATAATGAGCTGAAGAACTGTTTCCCACTATAAAGAACTTTTTGTCCAATGGAAAGATTCCATGGATGTTAAAGGTTCTTAATGGAACCATCAATGCCAATAAAGAACATTTATTTTTAAGCTTGTAAATTATGTTTTGTTTCATTATTGGTTAATGGCAAATATAATTTCTTTGTATTCATGTTAGTTCCATATGGTTAAAAAACATTTATACCATTTTTATGTAAAACATACATTAACATGACTGTCTTATCCAGCTTGAAAAGGCACTGACCTACGAGAAGCTCATGGAGTGGACCAAACCAGAAGTCATGCATCGACAAGAAGTTCAAGTATCTCTGCCCAAATTCAAGATGGAGGAAAAATACGACATGAAGAGTCTTCTGATCAGCATGGGAATGGAGGATGTTTTTGGAGATGCAGACCTTTCAGGCATGTCCTCCAACAAAGACCTGGTGCTGTCGAAGGTGTTTCATAAAGCCTTTGTTGAAGTCAACGAGGAAGGAACTGAAGCGACTGCAGCCACCGGTGCCGTTGTTGCAATACGTTCATCTGCACAGATGTTCAATGCAGACCACCCGTTCCTTTTCTTCATCCGGCATAATCCCTCCAATGCCATTCTGTTTTATGGACGCTTCTGTTCTCCTTGAAGATAGTGATGATAAAGTGATCATTCTAGATGACTGTGTTCCTCTGATAAATAAAATCATTAGTAAATAATTGAGTGAAATTTTCTGTATGCATTTTCTTTCACAGCATTGATTCTTGAAATCATGTGAGCTAATTGTTTACACATTTACTTATTTACTTGCAATTTTAAGGACATTATTGACAAATAGGTATTATATATAGATAGATACATGACAATTTTGCTATCGCGATACTACGATATTGATAATATCATTACATCCCTTATATATATATATATATATATATATAGATAGATATATAGATAGATAGATCGGTATAACAAAATGTGATATTAAAAAGTGTATAAGTCACTTCCTTTTTCTAAAGGAACACTGTCCAACAGCGACACCCGCAGGTGAAGTTACAGTGGGAGTCTGCATCTCTGGTGCCTCCTCTCAGCTCACAGAAAATCAACAGACCCCCTATAGCGTGCGATGGGTTTAGTGGGGGGTAATTGAGAATGAATGGGGAAAAGTCACATGAGAGGAGGCAATGCCTCCATCGCGCTATGATTGGATTGTGTGATAAATCCCGCCTATTGTTTACATGCATGTTCCATGCGTCAGTCTGAATAAACAAAATGATGGCATCAATGGGAGGACTAATTAAAAAGTAAGAAAACAGCTCACCCACTTACATATCACCGCTTTATGTCACGTCAAATTCAAACTTGAAAAGACCTGAAAACATGGTGACTGCGGGGTTCTTAGTGAGCAATCAGCTTGGTGAAATTAAAGATACATCTTCGTGTCTGTGACAGACGGTGTTTACCGAGCATGACTGATGTAAGTTTACTATTAAAAAGAACAGCTGAACATCAATACAGGAATAAAATATATTGTTTTTTAACTTGTTACTGCCTTTAGTTATTATTTTGGAATAAATGTAAAAATGCTTAAACCACTAACTTGATGAGACTGACTTGGTTTTAATTAATAGAACATTAATTATATTGTCAATGTAAATATACAAAATAGCTAAATAGCAGCTAGAGGGGCCTTTACCCTCCATTTATATGTGACCCTGGACCACAAAACCAGTCATAAGGGTCAATTTTTTGAAATTGAGATTTATACATCATCTGAAAGCTGATGCTGATAAATAAGCTTTCCATTGATGTATGGTTTGTTAGGATAGGACAATATTTGGTCGAGATACAATTATTTGAAAATCTAGAATCTGAGGGTGAAAATCACCTTTAAAGTTGTCCAAATGAAGTCCTTAGCAATGCATATCCACTCACAAAAATACATTTTTGATACATTTACAGTAGGAAATTTACAAAATATCTTAATGGAACATGATCTTTACTTAATATCCTAATGATTTTTCGGCATAAAAGAAAAATTGATAATTTTGACCCATACAATGTATTGTTGGCTATTGCTACAAATATACCAGTGCGACTTATGACTGGTTTTGTGGTCCAGGGTCACATATAATCTCAATAGTGATATCAGATTTGTCACTTTATGCAAATGCTTTTTGTAGTGGCAAAACAATTGAAAAGTATTGTGGGAGTTACTGATGCTAGCTATCTGACACATGCAAACAAACAAAAAAGTCCATGTTGCATGGAAAAGACTGTATGCACCTACAGCGCCCTCTTGTGGCCTTGAGTCGCGCTGACAGATTTATCATCTTTACCTTTTTTGCCTGTAGAGGGGATTCAAACGCAAACATAAATGCACGGTCAGAAGGTATGTTGAAAGACACAGTACAACTGAAATGTCTTATGTTTCATGTAATCGTCCAGTCTCATTCGCGGAAAGACGTCAATAAAACAGGTAACAAAAATGGTAATTTATCTAAATCTAAATTACCTGGTTTTAGTCAAATTAAAAAAAAAAAAAAATTAGCACCACTGAATCAAATACATCAACAAAACTGAGACTTTCCTTTTTCATTAACTCAGGAAAATTGTTTTATTTATAGCCTACATGTGGATTCTGCCTTACATGCAATTGTTTGTAAATGTTTGTATAGAGTTCAGGTTTTGTTGATTATTATGTGAAAATACATAATAGAATTTCATAGTTTGAGCTTTGTTGTTACTTTTAACCTTTAATATTTTAGTAATGTACCAAGTTCCCTCATTTTACAGCAATTTTTTTTCTTTAAGAAAAAATTAGCATGTTCCCGAAATATTTAACAGGATTGTGGGATATCAAAGGCAGCGAATGATATGTTTATGATGCTTTCAAAAATTAATCAGATGAAGGTATTGCAGGAGACAGGAAGTGAAGCTAACAGGCTAACAAGCTAACAGTGGCAACACAAGCTGGTGAGTCCAGTATTGAAATTTAGTGTTATATGATGCTGTAAGTGTGAAAATGTAACTTGTCACATAATAATTCCTACTTGATTTCTGTGCTGAATTTTTCAAGTACAATCACAATTTGTTTCCACTCAGATTGTTTTGCTTGCAATATCATTTGTATGAAAAATTGTTTAAAATAAGCTAAATTGTGTCTTTTCTCTTCTGCTTTGCAGCTGTGAGATGATTCATATGTTTGTTTTTCACTCTCACTGCTGCTTCCTACTTTCAGATTTTTAGAATTAAAATTTCCATCAAAACAATGTGCAGCTGAACTGGTCTTTTCTGTATCATTCATATATTTTCGGTGACTACTAGTACTAAAATGAAGGTTAAAAGTTGTGTTGTTGACTGTCAAAGTGGTTCCACGAACTTCAGCATTATAAAGATGTCTTATTTCTGCTGGCACTGACCTTTGTAACACCGAAGATGTTCCAGGTATTGTATTTTACTGACCATGCGCAAATGATTCATTAAAGTCAACACTGATTTTACTTCTAAAGAACATTAAATCAAGAAATACATTATGAATTCCTTTATAATGCATTACACATAAAGGCTTTTAAGTGTTAGTTCACCCAAAAATGAAAATGATATATTACTCTTCTTTCAGACGAACACAATCAGAGATATATTAAAAAAATATCCAAGCTGTATAATTGTAGGGAATGGGACCCAATATTTTGAAGCCTCAAAAAAAGTGCATGCATTCATCATAAAAGTAATCCACATGGCTCCGGGGGGTTAATAAAGGCCTTCTAAAGTGAAACGATGGGTTTTTGTAAGAAAAATATCCATATTTAAAACTTTATTAACTATAATCACTAGCTTGAATTAGCTGTTGGATCGCAGGATTGTGCTGCTCACATGACGTGAAAGCTTCAGCCAATACTGAGTCAGCTTTCTGATGTAGAACCTGGAAGCTCTGAATGTAAACAGTGAACGAGAATGACACAAAAGAGAAGATATTGTTGAATAAAGTCATTATTTTTGTTTTGTTTTTGTAAACAAAAAGCGTTTTCGTCACTTCATAACATTAAGGTTGAACCACTGCAGTCACGTCTACTGTTTTAATGATGCCTTTAGTACCTTTCTGGACCTTGAAAGTGGTGGTTATATTGCTGTCTATGGAGGTGTCATATACCTCAGGATTTCATCAAAAATATCTTATTTTGTGTTCCGAAGATGAACGAAGGTCTTACGAGTGTGGAACGACATGAGGGTGAGTAATAAATGACAGAATTTTCATTTTTTGGTGAACTAACCCTTTAAGTTTGATCAACTTAGAGGTTACCAAGTTTATTGTAGTGGGCACTCAATTTTTACTGTCGTTTAATATATTTGGCAAAAAGCTTGAGTTATAAAAGACGAAGTGTTACGCACAAGCTGTATTGGCTATGACTAGACGGCAAATACCAAAGAAGCTTTTGTCTGCTCCTCAAACACATAAAACATTAGCCTTTACAAATATCGTGTTTTGAATAAAAAACACTGTACTTATTCAAAGAACCAGTTTTTTATTTACCCTCGCACTCCAAAATGCATGCAGCACTTCATTCACGTTTGAGGCGGGTGGAGCTTCTGTATGAGGTTTTGCCGACTTCTCGACAGTTTGAGGATCCACTCGAGTTACGAGGTTTAGTCACAAGCTCTTAATATAAACTTCAATTCAAGCTATAGGCAAAAAATAACGTTATTAACCGGTATTTTTCCTAATCAAGCCGTTTTAAGAACGATAATGTTACAGAAGAAATACATGAATTTTAACAGAAACGTTAAAATAGCGATTCTGCTCAGAGTGAACCGATTGATTTTTTTAACCCTGATCTAAGGCCGTGTGGCTGGAAGTGTTTCTGCTCATATCTTTTTTCTGTTCTCTTCATTCCTTCAGCGAATCTGCTTAAGGCTGAGATTACTTTATAATATACACAGATGTTGTGGCTCAGATAAGGTTCAGTTCTGGTTTGTTTGCTTTGCTTTTGACTGGCAAGTGACATTGCTATGGCCTGCTTGTGGTCCAGGTCTGGTAAACAGGAACAAGTGGCGCTCACTGCAGAGCCAAATGACATCCAGATCCCCCTCTCTGGACGTAATGGATGGAGTTTGACCTAGTCCAGCTCCACCTTTGGGTTCTGGGACCTAATAGGTTATAGGTATGGTTAGAGTGCTCACTCAAAAAAAAAAAAAATAAATAAATAAATCTGGTTTCTCAATAACTCACCACTGAATGTAGACTAAACTAAAGCGGGGCTGGACATCAAGCCTTGAAAATCTGCATATTTACCCCAGGGTGTTATTTACCTTTACTGGCAAGTAAATTATGTAAACTGAAGTTTCTGCTCCAAGAAATGTGTAACTTTCATTTTCTCATGAAGACCCTCCCCTTCAGGTAAGCTATAAATTGGACACTGAAACAGAAACGTCATTTCATTCACCTCCTGATCAAAGATGGATCTGCAAATCTCAGTTTTTCTTCTGTTCATTCTTTTCACTTCAGGTACAAAGACAAATGGTGTTTGTAATGTTTTTAAGTACAAATGCAGATCATTGATGTCTCTCTGTTTTATTCCTAAAGGACACTCGCTCAGCTGTTATAACTGCACGAGTGTGAACGGTACTTGTGCAAATCAAACGGTACAAACATGCCCCAATGCATCTTCTCAGTGTGTGAGTTCTACAACACTGACACAAGATGGTAAGTCCAGTATGATGACTTCAAATGGACTGTTATATTTGACTGATGGAGATGCTGGTATTATTTACTGGTGCTGAAACACTGTAAATTTAACTTGTCACACAGTAACTGCTAGCAGAATTTAAAAATTTTATCACAGAATATTCTATATAGATTACTGCTTTCAAATTATATATTTATTCAAATCGCATTTCTGGAAATCCATTTAAGTCTGCACTGATCAAATTTTGCGTGGTATAGCCTATGTCACTTTCTCAAACCATGTAAAACGCAAACATGTCAGATGTTGTTATACAAAACATGCTGAGTTGTTGTGCAAGTTGTTGCAGAAACAAAGTTCTGTTGTTCCAAGTGCCAGTCGCGCCGAAAATCACAATGTTTTGAGACCGGTGGAGATGACAAGCCATGCATACGCTGCCTCAGAAGACGCAGTAGTCCAGCACGGCGGCTACACATTGTCATGTTGTAAATAAGACAACATCTTTATTGCTAATGTAACGGAGGCCAGCTAGTAGTCGCTGTGCGAGTAAACCTCACTCCTCTGATCTCAAGAGATGCTCTAACGACTGACGCTAGAGATTGCAGCCTTTAGCCTCCTTGTTAGAGCGTCCGACTCCCATGTGGACGGGCCAGGGTTTGCGTCCCGCTTGGAGCAGGCAGGTGCGAACTAGAGGGGCTACATTGGTGCTGTGACCCGGATGGGAGTGAGGTTTAGGGGGGTGAGTGTAACGGAGGCCAGCTAGTAGTTGCTGTGCGAGTAAACCTCACTCCTCTGATCTCAAGAGATGCTCTAGAGACTGACACTAGAGGTTGCAGCCTTTAGCCTCCTTATTAGAGTGTCCGACTCCCATGCGGACGGGCCAGGGTTCGCGTCCCACTTGGAGCGGGCAGGTGCGAACTGGAGGGGCTACACTAACCCCTCTGTGTTGCTGCTGTTGTTGTTGTACCCCCCCACCTTGGGGTAAGGATGAATGAAGTTTGTAATGAGATAGTACAGGATACTAGAAGATCACAGGCACTCCAGATGTTGGATGTAATAATAATTTAATTTAATACGGTATACCGTGAAACCATGATGTTTTCGGAAACTATTATCATACCGTATATACTACTACTATACTGTGTATTCTACCACGCCAGTCTGAGTGAGCGGTCGAAGGCACACGTTCCAGCGGACGGTCCTAAGGAGGATTTTGCTGCTTTCATGGAGTGGGTGCTGGTGCACAACAACTTGCCTTTCACCATCGGCCCCGCGGAGGATGAGATCCCCACCAGCCCTACTCCAGCACCGCCAGAGAACAGCCTTCCACCACCAGTGAGCAACACGTTCGCATATGCAACTTTTCCGTTGCGACACAAGACAACACATATGCCCACCGGAGACTGGGGAGATCAGCCTGCCACGATGGACGAGCCCGAACCGAGGAAGAGGTTGGAAGTAGTTATCATCCCGGAACCCGTTCCACAACATGTGTCTGACCAGGTGCAACACCGCGGATCGCAGAGGGAGTGCTTCTGGATAGCCCCGCCCACTACCTCGCCGCTGTGTGTGAGCTCAACATGGTCTCTGGTAATTATTTTGAGAAACTCAAAGACATTTTTTGGGAGGATTTATTTGACTTTTTTGGAGAGGTTGTAGGAGAGGTTATACCCAGTGCCCCTGTATCTCCAGCGCCCCCTGTATCTCCAACATTTCCTGTTTCTCTAGCGCCCCCTGTATCTCCAGAATGCCCACCCAGCCTCCCTCTCCCGCCTCCTCAAACAGCCAGTTCCTCAGCCCCACCTCCGCTGGTGTCCTTTAGCCCCTCTGCATCTCTCACATGCTGTGAAGACCTGCCCAGTGTCTTCAGGCCACCAGCTCCATCCAGCACAGAGGATCCCCTGGCTCCGCCTCCAGCCTCCGTGCCCATTGCTCCACCTCGGCCTGTTGACACATCGGCTCGGCCTTTAATTCTCCCTCCCTTGGCTCCACCAGAAACCATCGGCCATATGGCTACACCGGGCTCCCTCGTCCCTCTGGCTCTGCCTTGGCCAGACATCGTCCTAGCTCCGCCCTTCTCCGGCTCCGCCTTTGTTCTCTGTTCCACCGACTCCACCTCTGTCCTCTTGTTCACCGGTTCCACCTCGGACACTCATCGCCGCGACTCCATCTCGGTATCCAGTACCATCAGTGTCGTGTGGGCTCTTTGGCTCATCAGCTACACCTGGGTCTCCATCATCTGTGGCGTCATCTCCGTCGGTCATCCCCAGGGTGTCTTCCATCAAGTCGACTCCACCATGGCTCCTCCTGCCTTCGACTCCTCCCCTGGGGCCTTGTCCTGGCTGGCCTCTGGCTCAACATCCGGCTCCTCCTGCTCCTGGCTCCTCCCACCTTCCACTCCTCCATGGATTGTATTATGTTCCCCGGACTCTTTGTGTTCTTTTTTTTTGCTTCACACCCCCCCTCTCTAGGGACACCCCTAAAAATAAATAAATAAATACACACAGACACAGGGCTACACTGTGAGATGTGCTTCACGTGCCTTATATGCACCTCATGGCAGCCAACAATTTCTAAAGGCTAGATCTGCTTGAGGGAATACTGTGTAGGCAGATCTAGTCCACCAAGATCAAGCATATGCCCCATTTCTTATGCTCAAACAAAACTAAAGGGCCAGGCACACATAGCTGGCATATTCGTATATGTGGGTGGTTCCTATGGCTCTTCAGAGCAGTAACAGTACACATGAATAGGCAATAGATCTGATGGGGGAGGGGGGGCTGAATCGTCATCTCTTTGCCTCTTTGCATGATGGGGGATTTTCTATGACGTACAGTACACTTGGCTTGTATTGTTCAAATCTCACCGGGCTCCCTTGTCCCTCTGGCTCCACCCTGACCGGACATCGTCCTGCCTGCGCCTTCAGCTCCACCTGGCTCACCTGGCTGGCTATATTGTACAGCAGCAGCATGTCTTACTTGCTCACAGCAGCGTGTCGTGTATGTATTGGCAGTAGCAAATCTCATACTTGCTCTGCAGCAGCAGTAGCAGCAACAGCGTAGCAGATCTGTTCCACCAAGACCAAATATATCAACATTGTCATACTGTCACGAACTGCACGGGACACAAAGGATGAGGATCCACTTGCAGTGTTCTTTATTGAAAGGGTAATCCATAAATCATAATCCATATAGCAAGCAGTGGTCAAATACAAAAGGACAGTCCAAACAATAACAGAATCCAGAGACAAAGAAACAAAGAAATCCAGGAAACCAGGCTGAGGGAAAAAACCAAGACACAAGGGTACTAGACTACAGAGGCTAGAGAAGCAGTGTGACATTAACAAGATCTAGCAAAGAGTGACTGAGTTGACCTGGCTTTTATAGGCAGAACTGATGAGGGTAATGATACAAAATGAGACACAGCTGAAAAACAATAATAGTAGATGAGTCCGGGCAAAGGATGATGGGAAATGAAGTCCTTGTTGAAATGGTGAAAGTCCCCTGGTGGCATTCACTCCAGCTGGTGATCATGACACATACCCATTACCATGCCAAACACTTCGAGAGTTGTCTTGACAGAACTTTGATTTATCCTGTGGTTTCATCTTTACCACCAGTGTTATTATGGTGGATGTCAGCATATGAAAAAAGTACAAAATAGATATTAGTACCAACTTGGCCTTGCTAATTCAGCAGAAAAAGGCTGTTGGATTTACTAGTGGTTTTTTTTTTTTTTTTTTTACAGTGTATATATAAATACATTTTCCATCAAAATAATGTGCAGTTGAACCGGTCTTTCCTGTATTATTAATGTTTTTAGGTAATATTACTTCAGAGCTGAAGTTTAAAGGTTGTGCTGATGACTGTCAAAGTGGGTCCATAAACACAGGCATTGTAAAGAGGACTTCTTCCTGCTGTAACAGAGACCAGTGTAACAATGCTCCAGGTATTGTGCTTTCCTAAGCAAATGACTATCTTCTTTAAAGTCAACACTAAAGTTCTTCCAAAGGACATTCAATCAGGAAATAAAATACAGAGTGTTTCTTGTTTGCCGTGTATTGATTGAATGGAGCAGTGACAAGGAGTGGTGTTTTAATAGATATATTTTGTATTTTGTACAGAAAATAACATAAAAAAATACTTTTCCCCCTCCTGTAGATCCCTCTAATGTCCCCAATGGAAAGACATGTTTCTCTTGTCATGGGCAGAACTGCACAAACATATTGAACTGTTCAGGGAGTGAAGACCACTGCTTCACACAAACAGGTGAGAATCTGGAAAAGGAAGAAGACTGGAAGAACAAAGAAGACCAGTAAAGCTTAGACTAACCTTTGTTTTCTTTCTTTTCATCAGAGGCTTTCGGAAACCAGTCAGTTGTTGGAAAAGGCTGTGTCTCTAAATCTTTTTGTAATTCCACAACACCAGTTAGTAATGATACGGTTATCAGATGTTGTGAGGGGAACCTGTGTAACGGTGCTGCCAATACAAGTGTCACCCTGAACATCACATATAACGGTAATAACAGTGTTACCCTGAACATCACGTATAACGGGGATAACAGTGTCACCCCGAGCTCCACGTATAACGGTAATAACAGTGTCACCCCGAGCTCCACGTATAACAGTAATAACAGTGTCACCCCGAGCTCCACGTATAACGGTAATAACAGTGTCACCCAGAGCTCCACGTATAACGGTAATAACAGTGTCACCCCGAGCTCCACGTATAACGGTAATAACAGCGTCACCACGAGCTCCACGTATAACGGTCATAACAGTGTCACCACGAGCTCCACGTATAACGGTAATAACAGTGTCACCCAGAGCTCCACGTATAACGGTAATAACAGTGTCACCCCGAGCTCCACGTATAACGGTAATAACAGTGTCACCCAGAGCTCCACGTATAACGGTAATAACAGTGTCACCACGAGCTCCACGTATAACGGTAATAACAGTGTCACCCCGAGCTCCACGTATAACGGTAATAACAGTGTCACCCAGAGCTCCACGTATAACGGTAATAACAGCGTCACCACGAGCTCCACGTATAACGGTAATAACAGCGTCACCACGAGCTCCACGTATAACGGTAATAACAGCGTCACCACGAGCTCCATGTATAACAGTAATAACAGCGTCACCACGAGCTCCACGTATAACGGTAATAACAGCGTCACCACGAGCTCCACGTATAACAGTAATAACAGCGTCACCCCGAGCTCCACGTATAACGTTAATAACAGTGTCACCACGAGCTCCACGTATAACGGTCATAACAATGTCACCCTGAGCTCCACGTACAACGGTAATAACAGTGTCACCCAGAACATCACGTATAACGGTAATAACAGTGTCACCCAGCACACCACATATAACAGTAATAACAGTGTCACCCTGAGCTCCACGTATAACGCTAATAACAGTGTCACCCCGAGCTCCACGTATAACGTTAATAACAGCGTCACCACGAGCTCCACGTATAACGGTAATAACAGCGTCACCACGAGCTCCACGTATAACGGTAATAACAGCGTCACCACGAGCTCCACGTATAACGGTAATAACAGCGTCACCACGAGCTCCACGTATAACGGTAATAACAGCGTCACCACGAGCTCCACGTATAACGGTAATAACAGCGTCACCCCGAGCTCCACGTATAACGGTAATAACAGCGTCACCACGAGCTCCACGTATAACGGTAATAACAGCGTCACCCCGAGCTCCACGTATAACGGTAATAACAGCGTCACCCCGAGCTCCACGTATAACGGTAATAACAGTGTCACCCAGAGCTCCACGTATAACGGTAATAACAGTGTCACCCAGAGCTCCACGTATAACGGCAATAACAGTGTCACCCCGAGCTCCACGTATAACGGCAATAACAGCGTCACCCCGAGCTCCACGTATAACGGTAATAACAGCGTCACCCCGAGCTCCACGTATAACGGTAATAACAGCGTCACCACGAGCTCCACGTATAACGGTAATAACAGCGTCACCCCGAGCTCCACGTATAACGGTAATAACAGCGTCACCCCGAGCTCCACGTATAACGTTAATAACAGCGTCACCACGAGCTCCACGTATAACGGTAATAACAGCGTCACCACGAGCTCCATGTATAACAGTAATAATAGCGTCACCCCGAGCTCCACGTATAACGTTAATAACAGCGTCACCACGAGCTCCACGTATAACGGTAATAACAGCGTCACCACGAGCTCCATGTATAACAGTAATAACAGCGTCACCACGAGCTCCACGTATAACGGTAATAACAGCGTCACCACGAGCTCCACGTATAACGTTAATAACAGTGTCACCACGAGCTCCACGTATAACGGTCATAACAATGTCACCCTGAGCTCCACGTACAACGGTAATAACAGTGTCACCCAGAACATCACATATAACGGTAATAACAGTGTCACCACGAGCTCCACGTATAACGGTCATAACAATGTCACCCTGAGCTCCACGTACAACGGTAATAACAGTGTCACCCAGAACACCACATATAACAGTGCTAACAGTGTTACCCTGAGCTCCACGTATAACGGTGCTCAGAGTGTCACCCCGAGCTTCCTGTTCCTCTGCTGTTCTCTGTTCTCCTACTTCCTGCTGCACTGAATGCAGCAGCTCTTCAGATCCTACATTGTTACACGCTGTACAGAATATATAGCTTGTATTTTCTCTGAGCTACATTTGGTGTTCTGATGTGACATTTTTTAAATTAAAATACAGGGGTTGGATAAAATAATGTGAACACCCATTATTATAGGGGTTAATATCATTTGTGTAGGCTTTACAGTGAAAAAACAAACATTGCAATTATCTTTTATTTAATTTTCTAGTTTGTAGTGCCATATAAGTGGTTTTCAGTAGAGTTTAGTACAAGCCATGTGTGAAATGGGTGACTTGTTAGATATCCAAAAAGGCCAAATCATCAGAGCCCGTTTAACAAGAGCATCTGTAACCTTAAAGGGTTAGTTCACCCAAAAATGAAAATTCTGTCATTAATTTCTCACCCTCATGTCGTTTCAAACCTGTAAGACTTTCGATTTTTTTCTTAACACAAATAAAGATCTTTTTGATGAAATCTGAGAGATTTCTGTTCCTCCATACACAGCTACGCAACTGACTCTTTGACACTTCATAAGAGATCGTAAAACTAATCCATATGAATTGAGTGGTTTAGTCCAAATTTTCTGAAGAGACTCGATCGCTTTACGTGATGAACAGATTGAATTTAGGCTTTTATTCACATATAAACACTGATCAACTCACATAAACAGATGCTCAACCAAAACAGTTTGACACGCGAGAACAAACCTCTTGATGAAGCTCAAACGTGCTTCAACATGAAAATGAACCTCAAACATGCTTGAGCTTCCATTTACCACAACTGATGTGTGAGTTGAATAAAAGTCTGTTCATCATATAAAGCAATCAAGTCTCTTCAGAAAATTTGGACTAAACCGTTCAATTCATATGGATTAGGTTTACAATCTCTTATGAACTTTTTGAAGCATCTAAGTTTCAGTTATGTAGGCGGTCTGGAGGGACAGAAAGCTTTCAGATTTCATCAGAAAGATCTTCATTGGTGATGAAAGATGAAAGAAACAGGTTTGGAACAGAATTTTCATATTTGGGTCAACTAACCCTTTAACCGCCCAATTGTTGTGTGTTTTAAGAACAACAGTCTTTATGATTATGGTGACACACACATGTTCAATGTTCACAGTGTTTTTAGTGAGAGTTATTTGTTATTATTTAAAATTATGTAACGTTTGTTTTTAAAGGGATAGTTCACCCAAAAATGAAATTTATTTCATCATTTACTCACCCTCATGTTGATCCAAACCTGTGTGAGTTTCTTTCTTCTGTTGAACGCAAAGGAAGATATTGTAAAGAATGCTGGTAACCAGAAGATATTTTAAAGAATGTTTAAAAAAATGTTTTAAATATATATATATATATATAAAATCCTCAGTTTTTGCTGTTGCACTGTATTCATAAATTGTGAATTATGAAAATGAAAAAGTATTTTTAATTTACCTTGAAAAAAAGCTTGCAGAAAATGCAGTTTTCTGAGAATTATCCTCAAACTTAATCCTGAACTTGGTAAAACAACTGTGTACAGGAGTTTGTCATAGCACTCACATGTACATTTGGACAAATACACTGTATATACAGTATGTATGCACAACTGATGAATTTTACACAGGTATTGAACTGAACTGAATCAATACTGAACTGACTTGAGCTGTATAATGACACTATTGGCTTGCTAGAGATGCTTTACAGCAGAATTGGTTACTGTTTTGAAGCTGCTGTGAAAATCTATCATGTATAAAGTGCTTTAGAAATAAAGTTGACTTTCTGAGTTGGCTTGTATGTACATTCAGTGTGTGTGTGTATATGCATTTATTTATATATATATACATCGATCAGTCCTAACATTAGGAGCACTGACAGGTGAAGTGAATAACACTGATTATCTCTTCATCACGGCACCTGTTAGTGGGTGGGATATATTAGGCAGCAAGTGAACATTTTGTCCTCAAAGTTGATGTGTTAGAAGCAGGAAAAATGGGCGAGCGTAAGGATTTGAGCGAGTTTGACAAGGGCCAAATTGTGATGGCTAGACGACTGGGTCAGAGCATCTCCAAAACTGCAGCTCTTGTGGGGTGTTCCCGGTCTGCAGTGGTCAGTATCTATCAAAAGTGCTCCAAGGAAGGAACAGTGGTGAACTGGCGACAGGGTCATGGGCGGCCGAGGCTCATTGATGCACGTGAGGAGCGAAGGCTGGCCCGTGTGGTCCGATCCAACAGATGAGCTACTGTAGCTCAAATTGCTCAAGAAGTTAATGCTGGTTCTGATAGAAAGGTGTCAGAATACACAGTGCATCGCAGTTTGTTGTGTATGGGGCTGCAAAGCCGCAGACCAGTCAGGGTGCCCATACTGACTCCTGTCCACCGCCGAAAGAGCCAACAGTGGACACGTGAGCATCAGAACTGGACCACGGGGCAATGGAAGAAGGTGGCTTGGTCTGATGAATCACGTTTTCTTTTACATCACGTGGATGGCCGGGTGCGTGTGCGTCGCTTACCTGGGGAACACATGGCACCAGGATGCACTATGGGAAAAAGGCAAGCCGGCGGAGGCAGTGTGATGCTTTGGGCAATGTTCTGCTGGGAATCCTTTGGTCCTGCCATCCATGTGGATGTTACTTTGACACGTACCACCTACCTAAGCATTGTTGCAGACCATGTACACCCTTTCATGGAAACGGTATTCCCTGGTGGCTGTGGCCTCTTTCAGCAGGATAATGTGCCCCGCCACAAAGCAAAAATGGTTCAGGAATGGTTTTAGGGGTCTAGAGGAGTACATGCCTCGACGGGTCAGGGCTGTTTTGGCAGCAAAACGGGAACCAACACAATATTAGGAAGGTGGTCATGATCGGTGTATATATAATACATATATTGTATAGTCTAATACATATATAATCACATTATTTATACATAATTATTGGGTTATATTATAAATGATCTGTTTTATGCAACCAACTGACATGAACACCTAATTACTGTAACTCAAACATTGTTTGGACAAGTATTTTTACTTTGGGTGTGTGGTGATGAGGATCATCATTTTTGTTATGTTCTTATTATGTATTGTAAAAGTCTCACAGAGACACCTACTTCCAACTCTCATCAGCTAATCCATTTTTGGGTTGTACACATTAATTAAGAATGACTAAGTATAATTAATGCAATTATCATGCATCTCTCTTGAGTTCAGGTTAGTGCCTTCAGGTACATACAGTTTTATTTATTTGTTTTATTAATGATGAACAAATGAAGAATGAATCACGCAATTTAAGTCTGATGCTTTTCCTGGTGGATAAACATTAATTTAATAATTTCAAGGGATGTTACAAACTGATTTGGCCTAAAGGCTGGCCGTTTTAGGGTGAGGCAGCATTTATTAGACTGACACACATAACCATCGCTTCATTCACCTCGGACAGACGGACTCGCTGGGAAGCTTCATCGTTTCTGCCGATTACTCTAGGTAATGCTTTTAGAGGTACTTTTATGCATGCAATTTAAATGGTAACCCACACAGTTATAAAATTTGTTGATTAAAACAGATCTAATAGAACTAAATTGTGTGTCATGATGAAGAAGACATGTCCACCTTCAAACTGCTGTTATTCATACTATTTCTTTCTAGCTTGTGAAAATGGAGGCTTTGTCTGCAGCAAACACTAAGTTCTCCCTCAACCTGTTCAAGAAGATCAGCGGAGTAAACGCATCAGGAAATGTGTTCTACTCTCCTGTCAGCATCTCCTCGGCTCTGGCCATGGTGTCGCTCGGTGCAAGAGGAAACACAGCAGCTCAGATGTTTAAGGTGATCTCACACTTATGCACGTTTTTTATGGTCAGTTGTTCAGAATTCAAAATTTGTGCGTTTGATGCATCATCATGTTCAGTAAGGTTAAACTATCATATGCTGTATTTTAATACTATATGTTGAACTTAACAGAAGAGTGAGGTTATCTTAATGCTGTGCAGGTCTTGGGCTTTAAAAACCCTCTCAATCTCGACGCTGCGACTCCAGGACCTCATCATTCAGTGGACCAAATTCATTCCAGCTTCAACAAGTTTATGAGTGAGCTGAACAAACCAGGAGTCCCGTATGTGTTGAGTGTTGCCAACCGCCTCTACGGAGAGCAATCCTACCAGTTTGTTGAGGTAAGACTCAGTTTATTCTCTGGAGGTTCTGGAAATGTTCTCAGCTCTAATATCATTTGCACCTCAATCGATTTGCTGTATTACAGAAATTTCTCAATGACACAAAAAAATACTATGAAGCCGGACTGGAGAAGGTGGACTTCAAGACCAAATCAGAGGCTGCTCGTGTCAACATCAACAAATGGGTGGAGAAAAAAACACACGGTGAAATATAGCATGAGCTTACTCTACAAATAATTCGTTTATGTGTTTTTGCTGCTTTTTAAGTTCAGCAAAATGTTTTTTCAAGGGCCATGTTCAGCATTATTCTTGAGCTGTATAGATCTTTGGAGGTTAAGGTTTTGACTTTAATACACTTTTTATTTGGCCATTAAGTTTACATTTCCATAAGAACTTTGAGACTGAGGCTTTAATAGTGTTTATTGATTTAGACTTAAGTAACAATATAGTGTTAGAGATTCAATCAATTAATTTAGGCCTGAATCAATTCAAATCACTGCTCAAAGTGAACAATGTCCATTTGTATTTTAGAGAAGATCAAGGACTTGGTGCCACAGGGAGGCGTCAATGCATCGACCAAATTGGTCTTGGTGAACGCCATCTACTTCAAGGGGAACTGGGAGAAGAAATTCCCAAAGGAAGCTACTAGAGATGGGCTGTTTAAGATAAACAAGGTGAGATTTCATGCTCTGTTTTTCTTTTTAATATTTTTAACAGTCATGATGAAATCTGAGGGGTTATAAAGTGTTTCCACTGATGTTTGGCAGATTCAAACTAAACCAGTGAAGATGATGAATCAGAATAGGAAGTTTCCTCTGGCCTTCATCCCAGAGATGAACAGTCAGGTTCTGGAGCTGCCGTATGTTGGGAAGAATCTCAGTATGTTGATCATCCTTCCTAATAAGATGGAAGACGACACCACTGGCCTTCAGAAGGTGAGACAGCACAGATTCTGCTAGTATGGGGTGTTGTTTCATTATTTGTAGTTGCTGTTTAACCCTATAAAGTGTGCTGTATCATATTTGCTATGCAAATTTCTAATGCAAATTTCTTCCTCTAGGCCTTTAAATGATCAACATGATCAAAAATTTGCTGAAAATTATCATTCAGGTCGTGGTTCACGGGTCTTTTATTGTGAAATCTTTACTGATTTTTATAAAGTTGTGTTTTATTTTTTTTTTAGGTTTACTTGATTATCCATAAATCTTTTTTTTTCTTCTTTTTTTTTTTAGAAAAATCATGCAAGTATAAAATATGATCCATCAAGCTTTTGATTAGTGTTTATTTGTTCATCTCAATCATTGTATTGCATTGCATTATATGTTTTGAAACTACAGAGCTTTGATCATAAAACTAAGCATTTAAATATCATCTTACTAAGACATTATAGAGTAATGACTGATATTTATATGCATTTCATGTCAGTAGTCTGCTATTCTTTTATAAAGATCGCACTGATTTACATAACAAGCATCAGAATTTCATCTTACTTTTTGGCCATATAAATATCAGCATCTGCACCAAATGGCAAATATTTTGCAGATTTGGGCCTGTGAATAAAATTGAGCTGTTTTTTCTCCATATTCTCACTATATCATATGAGCCATAAAAGCCTGATGTATCAAATATGATACTCAACACATATGCACTTTTTTATTTTTTGGATGAAACTTTTTTTTATTTTTTAAAAATGTTCTGTATAAATGTTAATAAACTGTTCCATTTAAAAAAATATTACTGATATATTATTTCATATATCAGCTTTTACAGGGTTTATATTGCATACATCTAAGCCATTGAAGAGGTGTATTCAAGTTACTGTCGCCACAACTTGCATTTTGTTTGAATGAAATGGCTGAAATAATCAATCATCACATCATTGATGCTGTACATACAGACCCCAGTTTATGCAAATGTCAAACATTAACATGTCTCTGTTATTATCCAGCTTGAAAAGGCAGTGACCTACGAGAAGCTCATGGAGTGGACCAAACCCAGCAAGATGATTCTAGAGGAAGTTCAACTATCTCTGCCCAAATTTAAGATGGAGGTAACCTATGATGAAATGAGGAGTCTTCTGATCAGCATGGGAATGGAGGATGTTTTTGACCCGCAGAAGGTGAATCTTTCAGGCATGTCCTCCAACAAAGACCTGGTGCTGTCGCAAGTGATTCATAAAGCCTTTGTTGAAGTCAACGAGGAAGGAACCGAAGCGGCTGCAGCCACTGCCAACATCAGTGTAACAACCGCATTACCCTCACCCCCAAAAACCTTTACTGCAGACCACCCGTTCCTTTTCTTCATCCGGCATAATCCCTCCAATGCCATTCTGTTCTATGGACGCTTGATTTCTCCTTGAAGATAGTGATGATAAAGTGATCATTCTAGATGACTGTGTTCTTCTGATAAATAAAGTCACTAGTAAATAACTGAGTGAAATTGTCTGTATGCATTTACTTTAAGAGTCATTTAAGTCATTTAAGATTTTTGATATACAGTTCTGTACAAAATACAAAGAATGTAAAAATAATTATTTTGGATTGATCTGTTGAACATTTACTAAACAGGGCAAATTAGCGTGGAAGCGTAATTCCAAAAAAGTGCCAACGGGAGTGGAAAGTTCTGCGTGTGATCTACTGACGACACGCAAATTAATGAACACAGACACAGCCGGATCATTTCCATTATGACCAACGCAATCTACCGAGAGCAGCGCAAGTTAGCGTCTGGTTTAAGACATGCTTTTTGGGGGCAGTAAATAATGGCGCAAATACTAGTAAATTGACTAGTTCAAACCTTAGTAAATCACCTTGCATGATTAATTTAAATACTCTCCTCCCATAAAATTTGCACCTGAAAGGGAAACTCCTACAAATGCATATGCAATAAGGTCAGCCGCAAAAATAACCCTGTCCACACCTTTTCAGCGCTATTTTTTCACTGCGTGTCTTTAGTAAATCGTAACAATTGTTTTTTAACGGCAAAAGAGTTTTTGCGCTGGTGCGAGCTGTTAGAAAATCTGAGTTTTTTGGTATGTTTTCTGGCCCTCAGTTTTTTGTATGCAACTTATATAGTTCTGTCCTCCATAACTTTAAGTATACTGACCGTTCTTGGCATTGACTTTAGATCTAATATTGTCACATGGAATCGATATTGATGCCGTTGAAATTCTGCAGCAGAGTGACGACATCTCAGATCATTATCTAGTCTCGTGTATACTACATTTAGTCAAGGCTGCAAAACTGCCTCCCTGCCATAAATATGGTAGAACCATCACTTCTACCACTAAAGATCGCTTTATAAATAATCTACCAGATCAGTTTCATCTCCTTAGCATACCAGACAGCTCAGAAGACCTCGATGTTGCAACAGAAACTATTGCCTCTGTCTTTTCCAGCACATTAGACTCAGTTGCTCCTTTGCGCTTAAAAAAGATTAAGGAAATTAATCCAACGCCGTGGTACAATGAGCACACTTGGGCCCTAAAGGGAGCTGCCAGAAAAATGGAGCGCAGCTGGAAGAAAACAAAACTAGAAGTTTTAAGCATTTCGTGGAGAGAGAGAATGATTGAGTACAGAAAGGCCTTAAAAACTGCTAGATCTGCCTATTTTTCAAATCTTTTAGGAAAAAATAAACACAACCCTAGGTATTTATTTGATACAGTGGCTAAATTAAGAAGAAATAAAGCTTCAACTTCTGATGTTTCCAAAGAGCACAGCAGTAATGACTTTATGAACTTCTTTACTTGCAAGATTGACAATATTAGAGAGAAAATTATAACCATGCAACCATCTACTACAGTATCACGTCAGATAGTGCATTGTAGTGTCCCTGAGGAAAAATTCAATTCATTTACTGCTTTAGGAGAGGAAGAATTGTCTAAACTTGTTAAATCATCAAAATCAACAACATGTATGTTAGACCCTATACTGACTAAGCTATTGAAAGAGATGCTTCCAGAGGTCATAGATCCTCTTAATATCGTTAATTCATCTTTATCACTAGGACACGTACCAAAAAGTTTTAAGCTGGCTATTATTAAACTTCTTATTAAAAAACCACAACTTGATCCTAGAGAATTAGACAATTACAGGCCGATCTCAAATCTCACTTTTCTGTCAAAAATACTAGAAAAGGCAGTATCATCACAACTATGTTCCTTTTTAGAAAGAAATAGTATCTGTGAGGATTTCCAGTCAGGATTTAGACCGTACCATAGTACTGAGACTGCTCTCATTAGAGTTACTAATGATTTGCTCTTATCATCAGATCGTGGTTGTATCTCTCTATTAGTGTTATTGGATCTTAGTGCTGCATTTGACACTATCGATCACAACATTGTTTTAAATAGACTCGAAAATTATGTTGGCATTAGTGGAATTGCATTGTCATGGTTCAAATCATACTTATCTGACTGTTATCAGTTTGTAGTAGTAAACGAAGAGATGTCATATCGATCACAAGTTCAATATGGAGTACCGCAAGGCTCAGTACTAGGACCGTTGCTCTTCACTCTGCACATGCTACCCTTGGGAGATATCATTAGGAAGCATGGCGTTAGTTTTCACTGTTACGCTGATGATACTCAGCTCTATATTTCTTCGCGCCCTGATGAAACTTACCAATTCACAAAATTAACAGAATGCATAGCTGATATAAAAAATTGGATGACCAGTAATTTCCTACTACTAAATTCAGAAAAAACAGAGATTCTAATTTTTGGGCCAAAAACTTCATGTAATAACCTAGAATACTGTCTAACACTTGATGGCTGCTCTGTTAAGTCTTCGTCGTCAGTTAGGAACCTGGGTGTGGTCTTTGATACCAATCTTTCATTTGAAGGCCATGTTACTAGCATCTGTAAAACCGCATTCTTCCATCTTAAAAATATATCTAAACTACGACATATGATCTCAATGAAAAATGCAGAACAGTTAGTTCATGCGTTCATGACCTCAAGGCTAGATTACTGTAACGCTCTACTGGGTGGTTGTCCTGCTCGCTTAATAAATAAACTACAGCTCGTACAAAATGCAGCAGCTAGAGTTCTTACTAGAACCAGGAAGTATGACCATATTAGCCCGGTTCTGTCAACACTGCATTGGCTTCCTGTTAAACATCGTATAGATTTTAAAATCTTACTAATTACTTACAAAGCACTAAATGGTTTAGCTCCCCAGTACCTGAGCGAGCTTTTAATGCATTATATTTAATGCATAGTCCTTCACGTCTATTGCGATCTCAAAATTCAGGGCAGTTGATAATACCTAGAATATCAAAATCAACTGCAGGCGGTAGATCCTTCTCCTATTTGGCACCTAAACTCTGGAACAATCTTCCTAGCATTGTTCGGGAAGCAGACACACGCTGTCAGTTTAAATCTAGACTAAAAACACATCTCTTTAACCTGGCATACACATAACACATTATCAATTTATATTTTCAAATCCGTTAAAGGATTATTAGGCTGCATAAATTAGGTCAGCCGGAACCGGGAACACTTCCTATAACACCAGATGTACTCGTTACATCAGAAGAAGAATGGCATCTACGCTAATATTAGTCTCTCTGTTTATCCCGAGGTTTAGCGTAGTCAACCGGATCCGGGCCGTATCCAGGTGAGATTGAGGACCTGTGCCTTGACATGACCATAACGCAGCCCTGAAGTATTAGCAGAGATTGAGTCAACTAGATCATCCACTGTGAGGGCCTCATCGACACGACAGCCACGACACAGTTCCTCAACAACCGTCCATACCGGCGTGATGAATACGATCCTCAACTGGATGGAACTAGAATAAATACTTTGAATGTTGCGATCCTATCGGACTTATGATAGCTACCTGAATCGTAACAAAGCACTGTTCGCCAGAGGAGA
The DNA here is from genome assembly GCA_039654765.1 of Mylopharyngodon piceus. Taxonomy (NCBI): domain Eukaryota; kingdom Metazoa; phylum Chordata; class Actinopteri; order Cypriniformes; family Xenocyprididae; genus Mylopharyngodon; species Mylopharyngodon piceus. The sequence goes on from CM077445.1 coordinate 17,183,688, forward strand.
ACTGGCCCCCTGACTAAGCCTGGTTTCTCCCAAGGTTTTTTTCTCCATTATAACACCTGTTTGCCACCTGATGTCACCTGTTGGAGTTTGGGTTCCTTGCCGCTGTCGCCTTTGGCTTGCTTAGTTGGGGACACTTGACATTTGATATTCAACAGTGCTTTGCATCTGCCTGCATTGACACCATTTTCTTTAAGAGCTGCTGTGCAGCCAAAATTATATACCAATTATCACTGTAAAGCTGCTTTGACACAATCTACATTGTAAAAAGCGCTATATAAATAAAGGTGAGTGTACAAGTTCACAACAAATTTTCACATCTATACTGTTCTGTTTATTCTTGAATGATGGCCTTGTCTCTACAAAATCCCCCACAGGTGCTCAAAAGTTTTAAGGTCGGGTGAAATACTTGTCGACTTAAGAATTTTGACCATGGTTTAATGTAGTTGTCATGTTGAAAAGATTTTATATTAGCAATGGCGTGTGATTTCATGACACACTTATTAAGCAAAACTCTCCCACTCCTTCAGCACTTACGCCGTGTCCTAACCAGACGTGACGCAACACGCGATAAAAGGTATCTTTTCCATGTTAATCAGAGTTTTTATCCTAGTGCTGGGAGCTTGCCGAGAGAGCCCACCCACGCTCTCTTCTGATTGGTTGTGATTTTTTATTGACTTTATCACGTCTCACAGACAATTTTTTGTCACGTCTTATCGCATCGCGTCTGGTTAGGACACTACGGAGCCTGCACATGACATGCAGGAAAAAAAAATAGTAGGCTAAATCGTGCGCACGAATTGATAGTACCGGGAGTTTATACAAGCTGCTGGTATGCTAGAATCACTCCCGGTACTGTGAACAGCAAAACACAAGTGCTGCACTGCCTGCACAAACACTGTTTGATTTTAAACGGGTTATAGTCAGGTAAACAACATGTAGCAGCGTTGCTCAAGTCTGTGGAACCGCAGCTGGTTCACGACAGGCTCCAGTTCGCCTGGTCAAAATCAGGCTCTGGCTCCAGAACGCAAACCATTCTGGTGGAAAAGGGGTAAAGTGGGGACCAGACACTTCTCACTGTACTCCTCTTCCTTGCAATGCCATACAATTTGAATTTAGATGCTGTTAGATCAATGCATTTCACTTCTGCTCGTTGCGTCTTGCTGTGGAAACAGTCACTCTTTTCTTCTCACAGCTTTTGCCAGTTCTGAGACACTTGCTTTGCATTTCTCCTTCTCTTTTCCTATCAAAAAAATCCCTCGTCACCAAATGAAAGCTTAAAGTGAAAGCCTGATTGTTTCAGTGACTTTGTCCCTGTTAGTTTCTGAGTTTTGCTATATTTTCACACTTAAAATTTTGCTTTGGTAATTCTCTTGTAGCCTACCATTGTCCTCTTTTGTGCAAAGAAATATGTCTTCTGACAATTCTCCCATACGCGGTTCAGTTATTGACAGCATTAGGTATGAGAGAGATTCTATGAATGGGCTATATAACACTTTTTCTATATTTCTATGTATTTTTATTAGTTTTTCTCAATCAATTTGACACATTTCTCCAAAGTAATGTAACTGCTCTCAAAACAGTGATCTAAACACACTCTTACCTTAGCCAAACAGTTTAACTTTACTGCAAAATAATTTTTTTTCAAGTAATGCATTTATTAAAAGTAAATACTAACATCAAATCAAGTGTATTCTCTAATGATTTTAGAACACTTCCAGCTGTAGATGTACAAATACACTAACGAAAATACACGTTTATTGTAATGTTTTTCCAGTAGGTTTTGTTATATGGGTCATTGAGCGAAAAAAGCTTTTAGTCATGAACAATGTGTTTAAACAAGTTTCAGTTTTTACATAACATTACAAAGTATTTAAATTCTTTCTTTTTTCTTTTTTTTACTTTTTTGTTAGGTGGTACAACCAAATATTTGTAAATACATATCTACCCTACTTGAAATTAGATAACCAGTATTTGAGAGATATCTACAACCCTTTTCACTACACAATTAATTCCACAATTATCTATTGGGGTCCTCTGGATGTTGTATTACAGTATCAGGCTTAACGTTATTACCTTGTCAGCTGATAATAAAATATTTGCAGTTGTTCCACCCTGACATTTGAGAATATACAAATTGCCAGGCAAAAGTTTTTCAGTTATCCCAACATCTTTAAAACTACAGATATTTATAAAATTTGTTTATATGCATGTTCAAACATTATGCCAAAGTATATTATCTTAAATTTCTTATAAATAAAGCCATTTCTTTAAAAAAAAAAAAAAAAAAATGGCCAGGATTAGGATTAAGAATCACTGAATTAGGGTAATTGTGATTTAATTTGAAATCCACCTCTCCTCCACCCCTTCCACCCTGCTGTCCACTTTCACTATGTCCATGTCCATGTCCACTACACCAATCCCCTCCACTATACTCAGTTCTTCTCCTATCCTCCTTTTTTACTTCCTCCTCTCTCCTCATATGATCTCCTTCTATATGTTCCACTCTTCCTTTCCTTCTCATTACACCCCTTCTTGTACCCACACCACCACCTTTATGCTTACACCTCTTTATTTTCCCCTTCTATTGCATATTTTCTTGCTCTATGTATACTTTCCCTTTTATATTTTCCCTATTACATAATGCAATTGTGATAAATGCGTAAACAAAGACAAATAAAGATACGTTAAACAAAGACAACGCAGACAAGACTGTCAGGGCAGGATCCTATGGGTTCAATATTTGTTGGATAAAACTGTTTTTTTTTTTTTTTCTAATATTACAGGAATGCATCCGTTATTGTGTCTCTGATCATGTGCATTATTTGTTATTTTGTTTAGTTTGATATTTCTCAAAAGGATATTGCTATTAATGCTCCTAGTCCCTACAAATTTGGATTTTTTTATATGTACATATAACTATATATAAGCTATGTTAAATATGTTTATGTTTAGTAAGAGAGTAAAAAGCAAGCTTTCAGTTGTCAAATGCTTTTATCTGACGTGATTTACAGTATTACAGTGAAACTGGTGATAAAGGTGCAGTAGGTGATCTGGGAAATGCTAACGTTAGCCTGCTAGCTGCTGCTCTTGGCAAAGCGTCACAAGAGACGGCGTTAAACTACCTCATGTCTTAAAGCACATAACATTACAACAATAATGAACGTAAACAACTTAGAGAGCTTGTACCTGACTGCTGCAGATTAATTTCGGTGTTGACACTGTTGACGTGGATACGCATAATTCCGAGTCTGACTGAACAGTTCCGGTTACGTCACAGGTTGCCATCTCTTAATCACAGTAGTTATGGCGTTAACGTAGCATAAGCTCGTTGTTTTGATTCAGTAGGAACTTTAAAAGGTGGCTGGAGACGGTGGACTTCAAGACCAAATCAGAGGCTGCTCGTGTCAACATCAACAAATAGGTGGAGAAAAAAACACAAGGTGAAATCCATCATGAGCTTACTCTACAAATAATTCTTTGGTTCAGCAAAAATGCTTTTTCAAGGGCCATGTTCAGCTTTATAGGGTTCTTGAGTTGAGCTGTATAGATCTTTGGAGGTTGAAGTTTTGACTTTAATGCACTTTTTATTTGGCCATTAAGTTTACATTTCCATAAGAACTTTGAGACTGACGCTTTAATAGTGTTTATTGATTTAGACTGTTAGACATTCAATCAGTTCATTTAGGCCTGAATCAATTCAAATCACTGCTCAAAGTGAACAATGTCCATTTGTATTTTACAGAAGATCAAGGACTTGGTGCCACAGGGAGGCGTCAATGCATCAACCAAATTGGTCTTGGTGAACGCCATCTACTTCAAGGGGAACTGGGAGAAGACATTCCCAAAGGAAGCCACCAGAGATGGGCTGTTTAAGATAAACAAGGTGAGATTTCATGCTCTGTTTTTTTTATATTTTTAATAGTCATGATGAAATCTGAGGGGTTATAAAGTGTTTCCACTGATGTTTGGCAGATTCAAACTAAACCAGTGAAGATGATGAATCAGAAGAGGAAGTTTCCTCTGGCCTTCATCCCAGAGATGAACAGTCAGGTTCTGGAGCTGCCGTATGTCGGGAAGAATCTCAGTATGTTGATCATCCTTCCTAATAAGATGGAAGACGACACCACTGGCCTTCAGAAGGTGAGACAGCACAGATTCTGCTAGTATGGGGTGTTGTTTCATTATTTGGAATTGCTGTTTAACCCTATAAAGTGTGCTGTATCATATTTGCTATGCAAATTTCTAATGCAAATTCCTCTATGCCTTTAAATGATCAACATGATCAAAAATCTGCTGAAAATTATCATTCAGGTCGTGGTTCACGGGTCTTTTATTGTGGTGGACTTCAAGACCAAATCAGAGGCTGCTCGTGTCAACATCAACAAATAGGTGGAGAAAAAAACAAATTTCAGTAACACTTTAGAATACTGAGGAATACACAGGAACAAATGAATAATGCATTATTAACACTCTAGCAACTACTATTAACTAACAAGAAACTATGATCAATGAATTAGTCAGTAATAGTGCTCAGTTGAAGGTAGTAGTTCACTATGAGCTAATCAGTAACTACTGTTTTTTCATACCTCCCAGAGAACTACTAAGAACTACTATATACAGGTTCATAATTAACATGAATGATGCATAATGTATAATTAATTCTAAAGTAAAGGTCATGGTGACCCACTAGTAATGACTGAAGTATTACCAAATCCTTCAGAAGGAATTACTGATTATTTGGATCAGTATTCTAAAATGAAAAGCATGATAACTCTCTAGTAACTGCATTGTAAACTTTTGAGGTTTTTGTATGTTTTTGTACAGTTTTGTACAGTAATTCCTTCTGATGTATTTGGTAACACTTAAGTAATTACTAGTGGGTTACCATGATCTTCACTTTAGAATACTGATACAAATAATTAATAATTCCTTCTGAAGGATTTGGTAATACTTCAGTCATTACTAGTGGGTTACCATGACCTTTACTTTAGAATTAATTATACATTATGCATCATTCATGTTAATTATGAACGTGTATATAGTAGTTCTTAGTAGTTTTCTGGGAGGTATGAAAAAATAGTAGTTACTGATTAGCTCATAGTGAACTACTACCTTCAACTGAGCACTATTACTGACTAATTCATTGATCATAGTTTCTTGTTAGTTAATAGCAGTTACTAGAGTGTTAATAATGCATTATTCATTTGTTTCTGTGTAGTTATTCATTAATGAAGGATCAGTATTCTAAAGTGTTACCCAAATTTCTTATGCAAATTTCTTCCTCTAGCAATCGTTTCTCTAGATAAGACCCTTATTCCTCGTCTGGGATCATGTAGAGCTCTTTGAAGCTGCACTAAAACTGACATTTGGACCTTCAACTCATTGGTAACTGTTGAAGTCCACTATATGGAGAAAAATCCTGGAATGTTTTCCTCAAAAACCTTAATTTCTTTTCGACTGAAGAAAGAAAGACATAAACATCTTGGATGGCATGGGGGTTAGTAAATTATCAGGAAATTTTAATTCAGAAGTGAACTAATCTTTTAAGGTCGGGTGAAATACTTGTCGACTGAAGGACTTTAAACATGAGAGAATGTATAGAGTTATTGTCATGTTGAAAAATATTTTGTAGTAGCCTACATCACACAATAGTGTGTGAATTCATGACACATTTATTAAGCAAAACTCTCCCACTCCTTCAGCACTTATTTATCCCTATATAAGAACTTTACTGCCTCCGGAAAATAACCGGGTACCGGGAGTTTATGCGAGCTGCCAGTATGCTAGAATCATTGTTCTCTTTTGTGCAAATAATAAGTATAAAATCATTGTCTATGGAAAGTCCCCATAAAACATGGAAACCTTACACATGTGGGTTGTGTACTTAACATCAGGTCGCTCCAGTTTCACTGTAATACTGTAAATCACGTCAGATAAAAGCATCTGACAACTGAAAGCTTGCTTTTTACTCTCTTACTGAACATAAATGCACATGGTATTTAACATAGCCTATATGCAGCCTAAAAGCCAAATTTGTAGGGACTAGGAGCATTAATAACAACATCCTTTTAAGAAATATCAAACTAAAAGTCTAAATTAATTAATGCACATGATCAAAGATCAAAGACACAATAACTGATGCATTCCTGTAATATTAGAAGAAAAGAGCACTTTTAGACAACAACATAATGAACCCATAGTGAGGCATCCCACATCATAATCCATCCCTGACTGTGCTTTTATTCATGTCTGAAGTTTGCAGGCAAATGCCTTTGCTTTTACTCAGTCTGCTTTACATGACACACACACACATATAGTCCATATTAAGTATCGATATTTCTAGTTGTTCTGAGCTCTAAAATATTTAATCGGCTAGATGCTGGTCTTTGTAAGTAAAATATCGTCATCTTAAAAAACTGTTTTAAAAATATTCAGTCGCATGAACGACTGCAAAACTACTGCTGGAAATTAATTTATCAAATGTGTCGGAAAACCGTAAAAGCCAAAACCTGAAATCTTTTATCTTGGTTTCAAGTTAAAACATTATATTTGGCACAAACCCAAAGACAGCGCAACACTCCGATCACATCAGCCCTACTGATGATGGTGAAAGCATGTGTTCACACTTACATGCCCAAACCTCACAGTCACTCCCAGTTACTCCCAGTTCTGACTTAGTTACTTCAAAACCATTTGTTACAACATCGGTCTGGTGGTAAATAAACATGAACAACACAAATATGAAACAAATTTTCTCACGGGAAAATATTCCATAGAGAATGAATGCATGTGACAGTATAAAACATGAATATAGATAAATACAACTGCATTTAGGCAATGTTAAATATGGGCATGCTCAGATATACAGTACCGGTCACAAGTTTGGACACTTTACTATTTTTTTATGTTTTTGAAAGAAATCTCTTCTGCTCACTGAGGCTGCATTTATTTGATTAAAAATACAGAAAAAAACTAATATTTTGAAATATTATTACAATTTAAAACAATGGTTTTCTCTGTTAATATACTTTAAAATATAATTATTTCTGCATCATTACTCCAGTCTTCAGTCACATGATCCTTCAGAAATCATTGTAATATGCTGATTTATTATCGGTGTTGTGCTGCTTAATATTTTTTTACAACCTGTGATACTTTTTTCAGGATTCTTTGATGAATAAAAAGTAGGGCTGGGAATTTAACGCGTTAATTAGATTAATTAATTACGGGAAAAAAATAACGTGTTCATTTTTAACACATTTAACGCACTTGCCCCGCCCCCAGACCTACACAGGTCATCTGACATTTCATACAGTTAACTGAGGCTTTAATCCAACAGATCCAATTCTCTGAACTGCGGTGGCAAAACCCATTGCGCGTTATAGATCAATTGACATGATTTAAACGACAAAACACATTAAAATATTTGACAATAGGCGTCGATTTATGTTTCTGCCGGTTGGTGCCCACACTCCATAACCAAGTGCGTACACGTAAAATCTGAGACAGAGTAGAGCCATGAGGACACTATATTTGAGAGAGCGCGAGTTTTGTGGAGAGATTCGTGCTGCACATTACATTGATGCGCTCTTGCATTAATGTATTACATTGATGTGCACTTGACATGCATTGTTAAAAAATTCCATAGTAACTGCCTCAAGTGAACTATAAAAATAATAAGAATGTCGCGTCTGAAAGCTGCAGTCATTTTCACTGTAAAAAATTGTGCTGTAAAATAACGAAGACAAGAATTAAATCTACTGGCAGCAGGGTTGCCAGTAATGTACTGTTAATGTTACTGCAAACACTGATCTCCATCATGGTAACGTCAAAAGAAACAATAAATCATCAACATCTAAACCTCTGTTAATTCTCAATAATAACTTCTGTAGACAAATGACAGAAATAAAGTCAATCTGGTTAGTAACAAGTGAAGCTGGTAATGCTGTTTGTGGAGTTGTTTAATCATATCTTGAGAGATTTAATATCTTTTAACTTCAGTTGATTTCATCTTATTTTCTATTCTTGTTTCTCTTTTCTTCAGTGATTCTGCTTGTTAACAGCAGGTGTTCATCAGTGTCTGAATTTACTGATTTGTTTTCATTCACTCTCTCAAGTGGATTATATTGGTAATCTAATGTAGGGAATAGTGAATGAGGCTATAGGGTGTGATTTGGAACACAGCCTCAGTGTGTCGACTTTCAGTGCTGTTAATTCACAGTATATTGCAGTAGGCCACTTTCTCGAAAATGAGAAATATTACCCTGAATGCATTGTTTTCAATGGTATATTACTGTTTTAATAAATATATATATATATATATATACACTATATTGCCAAAAGTTTTGGGACGCCTGCCTTTACGTGCACATGAAATTTAATGACATCCCATTCTTAATCCGTAGGGTTTAATATGGAGTTGGCCCACCCTTTGCAGCTATAACAGCCTCAACTCTTCTAGAAAGGCTTTCCACAAGGAGTGTGTTTATAGGAATTTTTGACCATTCTTCTAGAAGCGCATTTGTGAGGTCAGGCAGTGATGTTGGCGAGAAGGCCTGGCTCGCAGTCTCCGCTCTAATTCATCCCAAAGGTGTTCTATCGGGTTGAGGTCAGGACTCTGTGCAGGCCAGTCAAGTTCCTCCACACCTCCAACTCGCTCATCCATGTCTTTATGGACCTTGCTCTGTACACTGGTGCGCAGTCATGTTGGAACAGGAAGGGGCCATCCCCAAACTGTTCCCACAAAGTTGGGAGCATGAAATTGTCCAAAATGTCTTGGTATGCTGAAGCATTAAGAGTTCCTTTCACTGGAACTAAGGGGCCAAGCCCAACCCCTGAAAAACAACCCCACACCATAATCCCCCTCCACCAAACTTTACACTTGGCACAATGCAGTCAGGCAAGTACCGTTCTCCTGGCAACCACCAAACCCAGACTCATCCATGGGATTACAGACAGAGAAGCGTGATTCATCACTCCAGAGAACACGTCTCTACTGCTCCTAGAGTCCAGTGGCCGGCGTGCTTTACCTACCACTGCATCCGGACTGCTTTGCATTGCACTTGGTGATGTAAGGCTTAGATGCAGCTGCTCGGCCATGCTGAAACCCATTCCATGAAGCTCTCTATGCAATGTTC
>CM077445.1:17193324-17259304 GCA_039654765.1 Mylopharyngodon piceus
ATGTTCAGCTTTATAGGGTTCTTGAGCTGAGCTGTCATAGATCTTTGGAGGTTGAAGTTTTGACTTTAAATGCACACTTTTTATTTGGGCTTAATAAGTTTACATTTCCATAAGAACTTTGAGACTGACGCTTTAATAGTGTTTATTGATTTAGACTGTTAGACATTCAATCAGTTCATTTAGGCCTGAATCAATTCAAATCACTGCTCAAAGTGAACAATGTCCATTTGTATTTTACAGAAGATCAAGGACTTGGTGCCACAGGGAGGCGTCACGGCATCAAACCACCAATTGGTCTTGGTGAACGCCATCTACTTCAAGGGGAACTGGGAGAAGACATTCCCAAAGGAAGCCACCAGAGATGGGCTGTTTAAGATAAACAAGGTGAGATTTCATGCTCTGTTTTTTTTTTTTTTTTAATAGTCATGATGAAATCTGAGGGGTTATAAAGTGTTTCCACTGATGTTTGGCAGATTCAAACTAAACCAGTGAAGATGATGAATCAGAAGAGGAAGCCTGGCCTTCATCCCAGAGATGAACAGTCAGGTTCTGGAGCTGCCGTATGTCGGGAAGAATCTCAGTATGTTGATCATCCTTCCTAATAAGATGGAAGACGACACCACTGGCCTTCAGAAGGTGAGACAGCACAGATTCTGCTAGTATGGGGTGTTGTTTCATTATTTGGAATTGCTGTTTAACCCTATAAAGTGTGCTGTATCATATTTCTAATGCACATTTCAGTAACTTGCTAGAATTCCTCTTATGCCTTCATAAATGATCAATACATCAAAAATCTGCTGGAAATTATCATTCAGGTCGTGGTTCACGGGTCTTTTATTGTGGTGGACTTCAAAGACCAAATCAGAGGCTGCAAATCGTGTCAACATCAACAAATAGGTGGAGAAAAAAACAAATTTCAGTAACACTTTAGAATACTGAGGAATACACAGGAACAAATGAATAATGCATTATTAACACTCTAGCAACTACTATTAACTAACAAGAAACTATGATCAATGAATTAGTCAGTAATAGTGCTCAGTTGAAGGAAGTAGTTCACTATGAGCTAATCAGTAACTACTGTTTTTTCATACCTCCCAGAGAACTAAGAACTACTATATACAGGTTCATAATTAACATGAATGATGCATAATGTATAATTAATTCTAAAGTAAAGGTCATGGTGACCCACTAGTAATGACTGAAGTATTACCAAATCCTTCAGAAGGAATTACTGATTATTTGGATCAGTATTCTAAAATGAAAAGCATGATAACTCTCTAGTAACTGCATTGTAAACTTTTGAGGTTTTTGTATGTTTTTGTACAGTTTTGTACAGTAATTCCTTCTGATGTATTTGGTAACACTTAAGTAATTACTAGTGGGTTACCATGATCTTCACTTTAGAATACTGATACAAATAATTAATAATTCCTTCTGAAGGATTTGGTAATACTTCAGTCATTACTAGTGGGTTACCATGACCTTTACTTTAGAATTAATTATACATTATGCATCATTCATGTTAATTATGAACGTGTATATAGTAGTTCTTAGTTTTCTGGGAGGTATGAAAAAATAGTAGTTACTGATTAGCTCATAGTGAACTACTACCTTCAACTGAGCACTATTACTGACTAATTCATTGATCATAGTTTCTTGTTAGTTAATAGCAGTTACTAGAGTGTTAATAATGCATTATTCATTTGTTTCTGTGTAGTTATTCATTAATGAAGGATCAGTATTCTAAAGTGTTACCCAAATTTCTTATGCAAATTTCTTCCTCTAGCAATCGTTTCTCTAGATAAGACCCTTATTCCTCATCTGGGATCATGTAGAGCCCTTTGAAGCTGCACTGAAACTGACATTTGGACCTTCAACCCGTTGGTAACTGTTGAAGTCCACTATATGGAGAAAAATCCTGGAATGTTTTCCTCAAAAACCTTAATTTCTTTTCGACTGAAGAAAGAAAGACATAAACATCTTGGATGGCATGGGGGTTAGTAAATTATCAGGAAATTTTAATTCAGAAGTGAACTAATCTTTTAAGGTCGGGTGAAATACTTGTCGACTGAAGGACTTTAAACATGAGAGAATGTATAGAGTTATTGTCATGTTGAAAAATATTTTGTAGTAGCCTACATCACACAATAGTGTGTGAATTCATGACACATTTATTAAGCAAAACTCTCCCACTCCTTCAGCACTTATTTATCCCTATATAAGAACTTTACTGCCTCCGGAAAATAACCGGGTACCGGGAGTTTATGCGAGCTGCCAGTATGCTAGAATCATTGTTCTCTTTTGTGCAAATAATAAGTATAAAATCATTGTCTATGGAAAGTCCCCATAAAACATGGAAACCTTACACATGTGGGTTGTGTACTTAACATCAGGTCGCTCCAGTTTCACTGTAATACTGTAAATCACGTCAGATAAAAGCATCTGACAACTGAAAGCTTGCTTTTTACTCTCTTACTGAACATAAATGCACATGGTATTTAACATAGCCTATATGCAGCCTAAAAGCCAAATTTGTAGGGACTAGGAGCATTAATAACAACATCCTTTTAAGAAATATCAAACTAAAAGTCTAAATTAATTAATGCACATGATCAAAGATCAAAGACACAATAACTGATGCATTCCTGTAATATTAGAAGAAAAGAGCACTTTTAGACAACAACATAATGAACCCATAGTGAGGCATCCCACATCATAATCCATCCCTGACTGTGCTTTTATTCATGTCTGAAGTTTGCAGGCAAATGCCTTTGCTTTTACTCAGTCTGCTTTACATGACACACACACACATATAGTCCATATTAAGTATCGATATTTCTAGTTGTTCTGAGCTCTAAAATATTTAATCGGCTAGATGCTGGTCTTTGTAAGTAAAATATCGTCATCTTAAAAAACTGTTTTAAAAATATTCAGTCGCATGAACGACTGCAAAACTACTGCTGGAAATTAATTTATCAAATGTGTCGGAAAACCGTAAAAGCCAAAACCTGAAATCTTTTATCTTGGTTTCAAGTTAAAACATTATATTTGGCACAAACCCAAAGACAGCGCAACACTCCGATCACATCAGCCCTACTGATGATGGTGAAAGCATGTGATCACACTTACATGCCCAAACCTCACAGTCACTCCCAGTTACTCCCAGTTCTGACTTAGTTACTTCAAAACCATTTGTTACAACATCGGCCTGGTGGTAAATAAACAAGAACAGCACAAATATGAAACAAATTTTCTCACGGGAAAATATTCCATAGAGAATGAATGCATGTGACAGTATAAAACATGAATATAGATAAATACAACTGCATTTAGGCAATGTTAAATATGGGCATGCTCAGATATACAGTACCGGTCACAAGTTTGGACACTTTACTATTTTTTTATGTTTTTGAAAGAAATCTCTTCTGCTCACCAAGGCTGCATTTATTTGATTAAAAATACAGAAAAAACTAATATTTTGAAATATTATTACAATTTAAAACAATGGTTTTCTCTGTTAATATACTTTAAAATATAATTATTTCTGCATCATTACTCCAGTCTTCAGTCACATGATCCTTCAGAAATCATTGTAATATGCTGATTTATTATCGGTGTTGTGCTGCTTAATATTTTTTTACAACCTGTGATACTTTTTTCAGGATTCTTTGATGAATAAAAAGTAGGGCTGGGAATTTAACGCGTTAATTAGATTAATTAATTACGGGAAAAAAATAACGTGTTCATTTTTAACACATTTAACGCACTTGCCCCGCCCCCAGACCTACACAGGTCATCTGACATTTCATACAGTAGACTGAGGCTTTAATCCAACAGATCCAATTCTCTGAACTGCGGTGGCAAAACCCATTGCGCGTTATAGATCAATTGACATGATTTAAACGACAAAACACATTAAAATATTTGACAATAGGCGTCGATTTATGTTTCTGCCGGTTGGTGCCCACACTCCATAACCAAGTGCGTACACGTAAAATCTGAGACAGAGTAGAGCCATGAGGACACTATATTTGAGAGAGCGCGAGTTTTGTGGAGAGATTCGTGTTGCACATTACATTGATGCGCTCTTGCATTAATGTATTACATTGATGTGCACTTGACATGCATTGTTAAAAAATTCCATAGTAACTGCCTCAAGTGAACTATAAAAATAATAAGAATGTCGCGTCTGAAAGCTGCAGTCATTTTCACTGTAAAAAATTGTGCTGTAAAATAACGAAGACAAGAATTAAATCTACTGGCAGCAGGGTTGCCAGTAATGTACTGTTAATGTTACTGCAAACACTGATCTCCATCATGGTAACGTCAAAAGAAACAATAAATCATCAACATCTAAACCTCTGTTAATTCTCAATAATAACTTCTGTAGACAAATGACAGAAATAAAGTCAATCTGGTTAGTAACAAGTGAAGCTGGTAATGCTGTTTGTGGAGTTGTTTAATCATATCTTGAGAGATTTAATATCTTTTAACTTCAGTTGATTTCATCTTATTTTCTATTCTTGTTTCTCTTTTCTTCAGTGATTCTGCTTGTTAACAGCAGGTGTTCATCAGTGTCTGAATTTACTGATTTGTTTTCATTCACTCTCTCAATTGGATTATATTGGTAAACTAATTTAGGGAATAGTGAATGAGGCTATAGGGTGTGATATGGAACACAGCCTCAGTGTGTCGACTTTGAGTGCTGTTAATTCACAGTATATTGCAGTAGGCCACTTTCTCGAAAATGAGAAATATTACCCTGAATGCATTGTTTTCAATGGTATATTACTGTTTTAATAAATATATATATATATATATACACTATATTGCCAAAAGTTTTGGGACGCCTGCCTTTACGTGCACATGAAATTTAATGACATCCCATTCTTAATCCGTAGGGTTTAATATGGAGTTGGCCCACCCTTTGCAGCTATAACAGCCTCAACTCTTCTAGAAAGGCTTTCCACAAGGAGTGTGTTTATAGGAATTTTTGACCATTCTTCTAGAAGCGCATTTGTGAGGTCAGGCAGTGATGTTGGCGAGAAGGCCTGGCTCGCAGTCTCCGCTCTAATTCATCCCAAAGGTGTTCTATCGGGTTGAGGTCAGGACTCTGTGCAGGCCAGTCAAGTTCCTCCACACCTCCAGCTCGCTCATCCATGTCTTTATGGACCTTGCTCTGTACACTGGTGCGCAGTCATGTTGGAACAGGAAGGGGCCATCCACAAACTGTTCCCACAAAGTTGGGAGCATGAAATTGTCCAAAATGTCTTGGTATGCTGAAGCATTAAGAGTTCCTTTCACTGGAACTAAGGGGCCAAGCCCAACCCCTGAAAAACAACCCTACACCATAATCCCCCTCCACCAAACTTTACACTTGGCACAATGCAGTCAGGCAAGTACCGTTCTCCTGGCAACCACCAAACCCAGACTCATCCATGGGATTGCCAGACAGAGAAGCGTGATTCATCACTCCAGAGAACACGTCTCCACTGCTCTAGAGTCCAGTGGCAGCGTGCTTTACACCACTGCATCCGACGCTTTGCATTGCACTTGGTGATGTAAGGCTTAGATGCAGCTGCTCGGCCATGGAAACCCATTCCATGAAGCTCTCTATGCAATGTTCTTGAGCTAAAATGAAGGCCACACGAAGTTTGGAGGTCTGTAGCTATTGACTCTGCAGAAAGTTGACGACTTATGTGTACTGTGCGCCTCGGCATGCGCTGACCCCGCTCTGTGATTTTACGTGGCCTACCACTTCGTGGCTGAGTTGCTGTTGTTCCCAATTGCTTCCACTTTGTTATGATACCACTAACAGGTGACCGTGGAATATTTAGTAGTGAGGAAATTTCACGAATGGACACGAATGGCAACCTATCATGGTACCACGCTTGAATTCACTGAGCTCCTGAGAGCGACCCATTCTTTCACAAATGTTTGTAGAAGCAGTCTGCATGCCTAGGTGTTTGATTTTATACACCTGTGGCCATGGAAGTGATTGGAACACCTGAATTCAATGATTTGGAGGGGTGTCCTAATACTTTTGGCAATATAGTGTATATATATATATATATAGGCTGATAAAAGCTATTATCACTATCGGCCGATTGTTTAAAAACTGATCAGGGCCGATTATATCCTGTCAATCAAAAGGGTGCGGAAAAATGTGTTCAGACTGCAACTCATACATACTGTGTGTGAAGAAAATCACTCTTGTGTTGAATTTGAACGCATTAACAGTTTAAAAATAGTGACGATAAAGCAGGCTCTTTTTGACCCTATGAATCACCCATAGTTCAAGCCAGGGTTGCCAGGTCTGAATTTTTTATTTTTTTTTTGCTACATCAAATATTATTTGTAGCGCCTCCCATCCAATAATCGCAAAAAGCTTTGTTCTTTGTTACTTCTGATAAGAATAAAAGTTTCAGTTTTCAAATTCTGTCCATTTTATCATGAAATTCAAACAATAAATGGCGTTTTGACGCTCTTAAATGTGACGTGTCAGATCGCTGTAATGCCTCAGTTCGGGCGGCAGCGCGAGTCTTTTCTTCCTCTTCAATACAAGTTATATCTCGAAAAACATGCATGAACATCAAAGGTATGTTCAAAGATATAGTACAACTTACCGGAATATATGTCCCATGTAATCAGTACCTCAGTAATGTTTTCCAATGTTCACAGTTCCTTATCTATCTATATATAAAAAACACTAGAGAGAAGCTTATTTACTGTTAATTATATGTTTGTGTAAATTTGCCTTGAAGACAACAAGTGCTTATGAAAACTACCTTATGTGATACTAAGTTTTATACAAACATTTCAGTTTTTATTTGAGTGTAATTATTATATCTGAAAATAAACAGCAGCTGAATATAATACCTCTGTTGTTAATTGTAACCTCTAATATTGTAGTGTACCAAATGAGAGGGTCCCCTGTATAGTGTGCAACATTATTTGGGAGAGATTTTTTTTCCTTAAGAAAAACCAAACTATCGGTATCAGTATCGGCCGATATCATTCTGAATAATTGGCTATCGGTATCGGCAGAGAAATTTAGTATCGGTGCATCTCTAATATATATATCAGTGGCTAGCGGTGAATTTTTTAACCGGGTATGCTGGGTGGAGCGTCATGTAAAAAAATGTGGCCGATGTAGTTACGTTGAATGGGTTTATAGCTAATAAGTTAAACGCGAGTTCTCGATAGACAGTGTTAGTTTACTCAGTTGCTTACTCATCATGACACATAGCAACACAGCGAAAAGTATTTCTAATATGTTGGACCTTTTATTGAAAGAAGCCTACATTTACCTGTTGAGACGTGCCTTCACAAGCACCTGTAAGAGCTTTTGTCATGTTTGAGTCGACGGAGGCGCGACATGCGAAAAGGTGCGTTTGCAAAATATGCTGTATTTTTGTAAGTCCACTAGGTGCCGCTAGTGTCACAGAAACGACATTCTTCACCTTTAAACGTCTCAGTTTAGGACACAGATCTAAATCAGACACGACAAATAAGAAACACAATGGCGTTAATTTAAATGTATGCTAGAAGTACTTTTTAAATAAATAAATAAAAATAAGTATAATCTAATTAGTATTAGCAGAATATTATAAATAAAAAATGCAATTATAATAAATATAAGTAGGCTATAATAATTAAAAATATCAGTATTCTTAAAAAAAATAAGTTGAAATTATGCAAACTGATGCCTTTAACAACGCACAGACTATTGATCAACATCCTCTGATAGTTACAGAAGGACTGTTTTAAACAATTTATACATTTTCATAAAAAATAAAATTTCCCTATGGAGAAAGTGAAATGCTATGAAAATTGTTTAAATTATTAAAAAAAAATTTCCCATTTGATTTAGTCTAGTTAGTTTTGTATCAAATACAATGTGATTTTCGGTGATCGAGATCTGGCAGCAGCTCATTTTTCCTCTTGGGCGAGCGATCCGCTCACAGCTTATCCTGCCCATGAAATCCCCTATAGGCCAGCAAACCAATGAGAATGCGGGACAATGATGACGTTCCATAACAAAAGCGCGAAGGCACAAAAGCTGCTGTAGATCAGCTTACCCAGAAGTCTCCGTAACTGGCAGATTTAAAGAAAATTACCGTCGTTTGGCAAATAAATAAATTACGGACAGTTACATACGCATTACCAACATTTTATCATGTAGGCTTTATGGTACACCTCAAACAAGGGATTTAATAGTAATTTATAGTGTTAATATTAATTGCCTGAGTCCACGAATAGCTTGGGTAATCAGAGCATTCGCAGCTTATATGGACCGCATGCCACTGATATATATACAGTATCTCACAGAAGTGAGTACACCCCTCACATTTTTGTAAATATTTTATTATATCTTTTCATGTGACAACACTGAAGAAATGACACTTTGCTACAATGTAAAGTAATGAGTGTACAGCTTGTATAACAGTGTAAATTTGCTGTCCCCTCAAAATAACTCAACACACAGCCATTAATGTCTAAACCGCTGGCCACAAAAGTGAGTACACCCCTAAGTGAAAATGTCCAAATTGGGCCCAATTAGCCATTTTCTCTCCCCGGTGTCATGTGACTCGTTAGTGTTACAAGGTCTCAGGTGTGAATGGGGAGCAGGTGTGTTAAATTTGGTGTTATCACTCTCACTCTCTCATACTGGTCACTGGAAGTTCAACATGGCACCTCATGGCAAAGAACTCTCTGAGGATCTGAAAAAAAGAATTGTTGCTCTACATAAAGATGGCGTAGGCTATAAGGCGATTGCCAAGACCCTGAAACTGAGCTGCAGCACGGTGGCCAAAACCATACAGCGGTTTAACAGGACAGGTTCCACTCAGAACAGGCCTCGCCATGGTCGACCAAAGAAGTTGAGTGCACGTGCTCAGCGTCATATCCAGAGGTTGTGTTTGGGAAATAGACGTATGAGTGCTGCCAGCATTGCTGCAGAGGTTGAAGGGGTGGGGGGTCAGCCTGTCAGTGCTCAGACCATACGCCGCACACTGCATCAAAATGGTCTGCATGGCTGTCGTCCCAGAAGGAAGCCTCTTCTAAAGATGATGCACAAGAAAGCCCGCAAACAGTTTGCTGAAGACAAGCAGACTAAGGACATGGATTACTGGAACCATGTCCTGTGGTCTGATGAGACCAAGATAAACTTATTTGGTTCAGATGGTGTCAAGCATGTGTGGCGGCAACCAGGTGAGGAGTACAAAGACAAGTGTGTCTTGCCTACAGTCAAGCATGGTGGTAGGAGTGTCATGGTCTGGGGCTGCATGAGTGCTGCCGGCACTGGGGAGCTACCGTTCATTGAGGGAACCATGAATGCCAACATGTACTGTGACATACTGAAGCAGAGCATGATTCCCTACCTTCGGAGACTGGGCCGCAGGGCAGTATTCCAACATGATAACAACCCCAAACACACCTCCAAGACGACCACTGCCTTGCTAAAGAAGCTGAGGGCAAAGGTGATGGACTGGCCAAGCATGTCTCCAGACCTAAACCCTATTGAGCATCTGTGGGGCATCCTCAAATGGAAGGTGGAGGAGCGCAAGGTCTCTAACATCCACCAGCTCCGTGATGTCGTCATGGAGGAGTGGAAGAGGACTCCAGTGGCAACCTGTGAAGCTCTGGTGAACTCCATGCCCAAGAGGGTTAAGGCAGTGCTGGAAAATAATGGTGGCCACACAAAATATTGACTCTTTGGGCCCAATTTGGACATTTTCACTTAGGGGTGTACTCACTTTTGTGGCCAGCAGTTTAGACATTAATGGCTGTGTGTTGGGTTATTTTGAGGGGACAGCAAATTTACACTGTTATACAAGATGTACACACTACTTTACATTGTAGCAAAGTGTCATTTCTTCAGTGTTGTCACATGAAAAGATATAATAAAATATTTACAAAAATGTGAGGGGTGTACTCACTTCTGTGAGATACTGTATATATATATATATATATATATATATATATATATATACACACACACACACACATATATATATATATGTATATATAATCAGATTAATTATTATACATAATTAGTGGGTTATATTTATATTATATAATTATATCACATATGAAAAGGCAATTCATGATACATGTATCCACAACACATGACCTGTTTTATGCAGCCAGCTGACATGAACACCAAATATTTGTAACGCAAAAGTTGTTTGGACAAGGATTTGTACTTTGGGTGTGTGGTGCTTATCAACATTATGTATTTATGTTTTGGAAAAGTCTCACAGAGACACCTACTTCCAACCCTCATCAGCTAATCGATTTTTGGGTTGTACACACATTATGATTAAGAATGACTAATTATGATTAATACAATTATCATGTATTTTTCCTGATTTCAGGTTAGTTTCTTCCGCTACACACAGTTTTATTTATTGGTTTTACTTATGATAAACAAATGAAGAATGAATCACGCAATTTTAGTCTGATTCTTTTCCTGGTGGATAAACATTAATTTAATAATTTCAAGGGATATTACAAGCTGATTTGGCCTAAAGGCTGGTCATTTTAGGGTGAGGCAGCATTTATTAGACTGACACACATAACCATCGCTTCATTCACCTCGGACAGACGGACTCGCTGGGAAGCTTCATCGTTTCTGCCGATTACTCTAGGTAATGCTTTTAGAGGTACTTTTATGCATGCAATTTAAATGGTAACCCACACAGTAATAAAATGTAGATCTAATAGAATTAAATTGTGTCATGATGAAGAAGACATGTCCACCTACTACTATTTCTTTCTAGCTTGTGAAAATGGAGGCTTTGTCAGCAGCAAACACTCAGTTCTCCCTCAACCTGTTCAAGAAGATCAGCGGAGTAAACGCATCAGGAAATGTGTTCTACTCTCCTGTCAGCATCTCCTCGGCTCTGGCCATGGTGTCGCTCGGTGCAAGAGGAAATACAGCAGCTCAGATGTTTAAGGTGATCTCACACTTATGCACGTTTTGGTAACACTTTACAATACGGGTGCACTAATATGCATTAATTCATGCTTAACTAATGCACAGATAATCATGTTTTAATGTATGACTTTAATGTAAGAACTAAACCATTAATTAATGATTACTGCATCAGCAACTAATAAAGAGTCTATATGATTAATAGATTAAGTAATATATGAATTATTAATTAAATGTATTAATTCCTTAATAACATATTTTATTAACTAATAGTCTAAGTTAATGTGTTAATTACCACAATGGTTTGAAGCCATGTACTTCAACTTCCAGTTGTCTGCTTTAATTATTCATTAGCTAATGATTTGCAAATGTATCATTATGTTATGACTTTACTTGTTGAGGCACATGACTACTAACTAATTGTTAAGTAATATGTCATTATGGTTTTGACATCCACACTAAGCCATGGATTTCAATTTCCATCCATCTACAACTGTGATTCCACTGTACCAGATGAACTGCCGCATCCAGAACCTTGTTGTTCATGGCACAGGAATATGTCAGGTTAAGCTTGAGGTCAAGGATTCAAAAGCAGAACACTGAGAACATGTGGCCGGGCACTACTATTTCGTAACACTGTGTCAAGGCCGGACAAAGACAATAGAACCCATTATAATCAGTGATAGTGATGCTACACTAGATGCGGGGCGACGCTACACGACACAACAAAATGCTACTTCTGTTATGAAGGACAAATGGACTTGCAATGGTCTGTCACATGACTCGATAATGGTGGCGTCCAGCTTAAACACAGTGGCCCTCATTTATCAAACAATCGTACGCCAGAAAACTGTGCGTACGCTCGTTTCCACGCAAAATTTGGCATTTATCAATATGAGCGTGAGCGGTGGCTACCATAGATATACATAATAAAGGCTAGATGTCTTACGGCGGAGTCTCTAACGTCATCACCGGCGGCCATCTTGTCACAGGCAAGCTTTCTGGCGGCCTCTGTGGTACCTGATGTAAGGTGAGTGATCTGCACGAACACAAATACTCTTATCTCGCTGAAATCTTGACGGATTTACAAATGGTTTGGTTTCTTACAAACGTTATTAACGTGGCTATAATTCTGGATGCTTGAACATGTTGAAATTGCAGCTTTTCTTTTCGAAAAACGACTTAATCGTGCAGCATAGTTGTGTATCACGGCTACTTGCGCAAGTTATCAAGGCTGAGACCACAATCGAGCTGTTCAATTATATAGGTTTTACTGACACCAATAACGATTTCATGACAACTAATCTTTTGTCTAAATTACAATCTTTGTGGATGTGGTTGTAGTTATTAGCTGGCTAATAACAAGAAGCTTTGAGTGAGACCTAGTAGTTACAGTTTAGCTGCTACCCAGCAATTTTACATCAGTGGGAGAGGCAGAATTGCTCTTTCTTTTCAATATAACTTAAGTTGCACATGATTTCCAATCGGTTTGGTTTGTTAAAAACATCTTACATTATGATACAGGAAATTGCTGGCTTTATAGGAGAAGATGCCAGACTTTTGTGCAGCCTAGTAAATGGCCCAACCCTGAAGAAGTTAAAATAAACATGTAATAATTCAAATTATTTTATTATAATAGTAATATTCATATTGTAAAAGTGTGTGTGTGTATATATATATATATATATAATCTCATGTTGCCATTCTGTACACTGAGTTTTAGTAGCCTATATATTGATTTAACATAAATACCTTGTGCGTGTGTATATTCATTGCTCCTATCTGTTCTGTTCAATGTTATTTTCATATGAAATTCCATGGTTATAATTATTCATAAGTATACAGTGTCATAAGTACATCTCTGACGTTTATAACAAACCAAACAGTTTGAAAATCGGTAGAAAATTGAGCAAGTTATGATTATTTAAAAAGTACATGCACCATTAGAACACAATGTTATGAGTGAGCGAGCTGACTGTTACAAGATGGCCGCCAGGTGCGGACGTCGACCTCCATTGGCCAGCAGCGCGGACGA
Organism: Mylopharyngodon piceus; assembly: GCA_039654765.1. Taxonomy (NCBI): domain Eukaryota; kingdom Metazoa; phylum Chordata; class Actinopteri; order Cypriniformes; family Xenocyprididae; genus Mylopharyngodon; species Mylopharyngodon piceus. The sequence goes on from CM077445.1 coordinate 17,206,302, forward strand.
GACATCTAGCCTTTATTATGTATATCTATGGTGGCTACGATCAAATCTCACGTCAGGTCTCAGCTCGTGTACGCACATTTTTGAGTCAGCGGGAACTTGCGTGCAGCATAGTAAATCTGGTGGAGAACTGTTATGAGAACATTTAGATTATTTTCCTGACCGACAATCACTCACTAACCGATCATTAACCATAAAACGACACAATTAAAATGTCAAATTAAAATTAAATTAGAATAGATGCCTGTCTTAAAATACCACAAATGTTTTTTTTTTCTTTCCAGGGATTTAGCTTTGGATGCGCAAATGGCAACATCAACAGAACATAAGGATTCACACATCATGCACCTGCAACGCAGAGAAAAACAGAATATATAGCCTACAAGGAATAAAAAAATTAAAAAAAAATAGGACTACACGAAATATATTTCACTGAAATAATTAACAGATTAACAAAACAAGAGAAAAAACTGTGCATCAAGTAGGGCTAGTACAGTCTACGCTCGCATTGTATTCATTTTCTTTATTTTATTAACATATTTAGCTATCTTTATTTTATTAAATCCAATTGATCGCGCAGACGCCTTACTCACACACGCAGACCCAACATATCAGTTCTAGCGTTGCTAACTTTACATTTCAGCCATTTATCAGCAACTTAAACGCAGACAAAGTTAACACTGCTCAGTTTAAACAGGAGTACATCTGTACCAGTCGGCGCGCGCAACGCCCATCCAAACACATTTTTGAGCACGTGTACACATTTTTGTTGTACGTGGATATTGAAACAAGAGTGAAATAGAAAGCCTTAGTTTACATAATGAACAGTAGTTCATCAAGCAATAAATGCCACTATAGCCTAATTTGTGTTTCAATATATAGCTACTTATTTATAGTTTTATTTACCGGTATTATTATTTAAATTAATTTTATTGTTTGAAATTACGAGGTTGAGGGGTGTTTTTAGAGTAAGATAAATTTCTTTTTCATGCGATTACTTCCTCTTCGTGGCCGGGTTACGTTTCTCTGTGTCATAAACTATAGGACGAGGCTTCTAAAATTTGGGGCGTGATATTTAAATGACGATCGTTTTCAGCCGCCACATTTATTAACACCCGTTCATTCGTGCGACGGAATTTGCCGCTTATGAAAGTGTAATGAATCACACGTGAGCGTTGTCGTAAGCTGATTTTTTCGTCCGGATGTACGCTGGTTTCTACGTTCGTTTGATAAATGAGGGCCAGTGTAACATTGGCAGTAGTTCAGATTCTGGTGTGCTGATATTTGTGTGCAGCCCAACTTAACCATCCTTCAAACACATTCTCTGACATTACACTCACTGCATGTGCAACTGTCAAAACCCATAAATGACATATTACTTAACAATTAGTTAGTAGTCATGTGCCTCAACAAGTAAAGTCATAACAATGATACATTTTCAAGTCATTAGCTAATGATTAATTAAATCAGACAACTGGAAGTTGAAGTACATGGCTTCAAACCATTGTGGTAATTAACACATTAATTTACACTTTTAGTTAATAAAATATGTTATTAAGGAATTAATACATTATGACACATTTAATTAATAACAATTCATATATTACTTAATCTATTAATCATATAGACTCTTTATTAGTTGCTGATGCAGTAATCATTAATTAATGGTTTAGTTCTTCATGAGTCATACATTAAAACATGATTATCTGTGCATTAGTTAAGCATGAATTAATGCATATTAGTGCACCCGTATTGTAAAGTGTTACCCACATTTTTTATGGCTGGTAGTTCAGAAATCTAAATTTATGTGTGTTTGATGCATCATCATGTTCAGTAAAGTTAAACTATCATATGCTGTATTTTAATACTATATGTTGAACTTATCAAAACAGTGAGGTTATCTAAATGCTGTGCAGGTCTTGGGCTTTAAAAACCCTCTCAGTCTCGACGCTGCGACTCCAGGACCTCATCATTCAGTGGACCAAATTCATTCCAGCTTCAACAAGTTTATGAGTGAGCTGAACAAACCAGGAGTCCCGTATGTGTTGAGTGTTGCCAACCGCCTCTACGGAGAGCAATCCTACCAGTTTGTTGAGGTAAGACTCAGTTTATTCACTGGAGGCTCTGGAAATGTTCTCAGCTCTAATATCATTTGCACCTCAATCGATTTGCTGTATTACAGAAATTTCTCAATGACACAAAAAAATACTATGAAGCCGGACTGGAGGAGGTGGACTTCAAGACCAAATCAGAGGCTGCTCGTGTCACCATCAACAAATGGGTGGAGAAAAAAACACACGGTGAAATCCAGCATGAGCTTACTCTACAAATAATTCTTTTTTTGCTGCTTTTAAGTTCAGCAAAATGTTTTTTCAAGGGCCATGTTCAGCATTATTCTTGAGTTGAGCTGTATAGATCTTTGGAGGTTAAGGTTTTGACTTTAATACACTTTTTATTTGGCCATTAAGTTTACATTTCCATAAGAACTTTGAGACTGAGGCTTTAATAGTGTTTATTGATTTAGACTTAAGTAACAATATAGTGTTAGAGATTCAATCAATTAATTTAGGCCTGAATCAATTCAAATCACTGCTCAAAGTGAACAATGTCCATTTGTATTTTAGAGAAGATCAAGGACTTGGTGCCACAGGGAGGCGTCAGTGCATCGACCAAATTGGTCTTGGTGAACGCCATCTACTTCAAGGGGAACTGGGAGAAGAAATTCCCAAAGGAAGCTACTAGAGATGGGCTGTTTAAGATAAACAAGGTGAGATTTCATGCTCTGTTTTTTTTATATTTTTAACAGTCATGATGAAATCTGAGGGGTTATAAAGTGTTTCCACTGATGTTTGGCAGATTCAAACTATACCAGTGAAGATGATGAATCAGAAGAGGAAGTTTCCTCTGGCCTTCATCCCAGAGATGAACAGTCAGGTTCTGGAGCTGCCGTATGTCGGGAAGAATCTCAGTATGTTGATCATCCTTCCTAATAAGATGGAAGACGACACCACTGGCCTTCAGAAGGTGAGACAGCACAGATTCTGCTAGTATGGGGTGTTGTTTCATTATTTGTAGTTGCTGTTTAACCCTATAAAGTGTGCTGTATCATATTTGCTATGCAAATTTCTAATGCAAATTTCTTCCTCTAGGCCTTTAAATGATCAACATGATCAAAAATTTGCTGAAAATTATCATTCAGGTCGTGGTTCACGGGTCTTTTATTGTGAAGTCTTTACTGATTTTTATAAAGTCATGTGTTTTCGATGAACACTTACTGGACTGAAGCAATTTAGGTTTACTTGATTATCCATAAATCTCTCTTTTTTTTTTCTTCTTCTTTTTTTTTTTAGAAAAATCATGCAAGTATAAAATATGATCCATCAAGCTTTTGATTAGTGTTTATTTGTTCATCTCAATCATTGTATTGCATTGCATTATATGTTTTGAAACTACAGAGCTTTGATCATAAAACTAAGCATTTAAATATCATCTTACTAAGACATTATAGAGTAATGACTGATATTTATATGCATTTCATGTCAGTAGTCTGCTATTCTTTTATAAAGATCGCACTGATTTACATAACAAGCATCAGAATTTCATCTTACTTTTTGGCCATATAAATATCAGCATCTGCACCAAATGGCAAATATTTTGCAGATTTGGGCCTGTGAATAAAATTTTTCTCCATATTCTCACTATATCATATGAGCCATAAAAGCCCGATGTATCAAATATGATACTCAACACATATGCACTTTTTTATTTTTTGGATGAAACTTTTTTTATTTTTAAAAATGTTCTGTATAAATGTTAATAAACTGTTCTATTAAAAAAAAAAATATTACTGATATATTATTTCATATATCAGCTTTTACAGGGTTTATATTGCATACATCTAAGCCATTGAAGAGGTGTATTCAAGTTACTGTCTCCACAACTTGCATTTTGTTTGAATGAAATGGCCGAAATAATCAATCATCACATCGTTGATGCTGTACAAACAGACCCCAGTTTATGCAAATATCAAACATTAACATGTCTCTGTTATTATCCAGCTTGAAAAGGCAGTGACCTACGAGAAGCTCATGGAGTGGACCAAACCCAGCAAGATGATTCTAGAGGAAGTTCAACTATCTCTGCCCAAATTTAAGATGGAGGTAACCTATGATAAAATGAAGAGTCTTCTGATCAGCATGGGAATGGAGGATGTTTTTGACCCGCAGAAGGTGAATCTTTCAGGCATGTCCTCCAACAATGACCTGGTGCTGTCGAAGGTGATTCATAAAGCCTTTGTTGAAGTCAACGAGGAAGGAACCGAAGCGGCTGCAGCCACTGCCACCACCATCGTCGGTGTGACATCATTACCCTCACCCCCAAAAACCTTTACTGCAGACCACCCGTTCCTTTTCTTCATCCGGCATAATCCCTCCAATGCCATTCTGTTCTATGGACGCTTGATTTCTCCTTGAAGATAGTGATGATAAAGTGATCATTCTAGATGACTGTGTTCTTCTGATAAATAAAGTCACTAGTAAATAACTGAGTGAAATTGTCTGTATGCATTTACTTTAAGAGTCATTTAAGTCATTTATGATTTTTGATATACAGTTCTGTACATGATACAAAGAATGTAAAAATAATTATTTTGGATTGATCTGTTGAACATTTACTAAACAGGGCAAATTAGCGTGGAAGCGTAATTCCAAAAAAGTGCCAACGGGAGTGGAAAGTTCTGCGTGTGATCTACTGACGACACGCAAATTAATGAACACAGACACAGCCGGATCATTTCCATTATGACCAACGCAATCTACCGAGAGCAGCGCAAGTTAGCGTCTGGTTTAAGACATGCTGTTTGGGGGCAGTAAATAATGGCGCAAATACTAGTAAATTGACTAGTGCAAACCTTAGTAAATCACCTTGCATGATTAATTTAAATACTCTCCTCCCATAAATTTTGCACCTGAAAGGGAAACTCCTACAAATGCATATGCAATAAGGTCAGCCGCAAAAATAACCCTGTCCACACCTTTTCAGCAATTTTTTCACTGCGTGTCTTTAGTAAATCGTATCAGTTGTTTTTTAACGCCAAAAGAGAGTTTGTGCTGGTGCGAGCTGTTAGTAAATCAAAGTTTTTTGGTATGTTTTTTGGAGTTTTTTGGCCCTTAGTTTTTTGTATGCTACTTATATAGTTCTGTCCTCCATAACCTTTAAGTATACTGACCATTCTTGGCATTGAGTGTACAAGTTCACAACAAATTTTCACATCTATACTATTCTGTTTAACTCTTGAATGATGGCCTTGTCTCTACAAAATCCCCCACAGGTGCTCAAAAGTTTTAAGGTCGGGTGAAATACTTGTCGACTTAAGAATTTTGACCATGGTATAATGTAGTTGTCATGTTGAAAAAGATTTTATATTAGCAATGGCGTGTGATTTCATGACACACTTATTAAGCAAAACTCTCCCACTCCTTCAGCACTTACGCCGTGTCCTAACCAGACGTGACGCAACACGCGATAAAAGGTATCTTTTCCATGTTAATCAGAGTTTTTATCCTAGTGCTGGGAGCTTGCCGAGAGAGCCCGCCCACGCGCTCTTCTGATTGGTTGTGATTTTTGATGGACTTTATCACGTCTCACAAATAATTTTTTGTCACTGGAATCTTATCGCATCGCGTCTGGTTAGGACACTACGGAGCCCGCACATGACATGCAGGAAAAAAATAGTAGGCTAAATCATGCACACGATTTAGCAAATCGAGGGAACGAATTGATAGTACCGGGAGTTTATGCAAGCTGTGAACAGCAAAACACAAGTGCTGCACTGCCTGCACAAACACTGTTTGATTTTAAACGGGTTATAGTCAGGTAAACAACATGTAGCAGCGTTGCTCAAGTCTGTGGAACCGCAGCTGGTTCCAGTTCGCCTGGTCGAAATCAGGCTCTGGCTCCAAACCATTCTGGTGGAAAAGGGGTAAAGTGGGGACCAGACACTTCTCACTGTACTCCTCTTCCTTGCAATGCCATACAATTTGAATTTAGATGCTGTTAGATCAATGCATTTCACTTCTGCTCGTTGCGTCTTGCTGTGTAAACAGTCACTCTTTTCTTCTCACAGCTTTTGCCAGTTCTGAGACACTTGCTTTGCATTTCTCCTTCTCTTTTCCTATCAAAAAAATCCCTCGTCACCAAATGAAAGCTTAAAGTGAAAGCCTGATTGTTTCAGTGACTTTGTCCCTGTTAGTTTCTGAGTTTTCCTATATTTTCACACTTAAAATTCATTTTGCTTTAGTAATTCTCTTGTAGCCCACCATTGTCCTCTTTTGTGCAAAGAAATATGTCTTCTGACAATTCTCCCATACGCGGTTCAGTTATTGACAGCATTAGGTATGAGAGAGATTCTATGAATGGGCTATATAACACTTTTTCTATATTTCTATGTATTTATATTATACAGTTTTTCTCAATCGATTTGACACATTTCTCCAAAGTAATGTAACTGCTCTCAAAACAGTGATCTAAACACACTCTTACCTTAGCCAAACAGTTTAACTTTACTGCAAAATAATTTTTTTTCAAGTAATGCATTTATTAAAAGTAAATACTAACATCAAATCAAGTGTATTCTCTAATGATTTTAGAACACTTCCAGCTGTAGATGTACAAATACACTAACGAAAATACACGTTTATTGTAATGTTTTTCCAGTAGGTTTTGTTATATGGGTCATTCAGCAAAAAAAGCTTTTAGTCATGAACAATGTGTTCAAAGTTTCAGTTTTTACATAACATTACATAACAAGTATTTAAATTCTTTCTTTCTTTTTTTTTTTTTTTTTACTTTTTTGTCAGGTGGTACAACCAAATATTTGTAAATACATATCTACCCTACTTGAAATTAGATAACCAGTATTTGAGAGATATCTACAACCCTTTTCACTACACAATTAATTCCACAATTATCTATTGGGGTCCTCTGGATGTTGCATTACAGTATCAGGCTTAACGTTATTACCTTGTCAGCTGATAATAAAATATTTGCAGTTGTTCCACCCTGACATTTGAGAATATACAAATTGCCAGGCAAAAGTTTTTCAGTTATCCCAACAGCTTTAAAACTACAGATATTTATAAACTTTGTTTATATGCATGTTCAAACATAACATTTTGCCAAAGTATTTTATCTTAAATTTCTAAATAAAGCCATTTCTTATTAAAAAAAAAAAAAAAAAATTGCCAGGATTAGGATTAAGAATCACTGAATTAGGGTAATTGTGATTTAATTTGAAATCCACCTCTCCTCCACCCCTTCCACCCTGCTGTCCACTTTCACTATGTCCATGTCCATGTCCACTACACCAATCCCCTCCACTATACTCAGTTCTTCTCCTATCCTCCTTTTTTACTTCCTCCTCTCTCCTCATATGATCTCCTTCTATATGTTCCACTCTTCCTTTCCTTCTCATTACACCCCTTCTTGTACCCACACCACCACCTTTATATTTTCCCCTTCTATTGCATATTTTCTTGCTCTATGTATACTTTCCCTTTTATATTTTCCCTATTACATAATGCAATTGTGATAAATGCGTAAACATTTGGGAAAACTGCATTTCCTGTGTTGTGTGTATTATTATTCAAGCAGATGTTAGTTTGGGGCTAATTGAAAACATACCATGTGCTTTTGACAATATTTGTTTGTTGTGTTTGGACAAATGGTACAAAAATGTTTGTGATTTGTGTAAAGCCAATAAAAATAGCTGTGATTGTTTTTTCCTGATATATTAAAGTTTTGGATGGATGAATGAACTTTTATGAGAGCATCTGCAAATTTTGTGCGTAGAGTTTTGAGAAAATGGTTCATGTGATTTGAAATTTGTGTGAAATGAATGAAAACTTACAATCTGTTTAGGACAATTACAAAGTGTTCAGATCACTGAGGTAAAGGATTATTCCACTTTCAAGTAAAAATTTCCTGATAATTTACTCACCCCCATGTCATCCAAGATGTCCATGTCCTTCTTTCTTCAGTCGAAAAGAAATTAAGGTTTTTGATGAAAACATTCCAGGATTATTCTCCTTATAGTGGACTTCAATGGTCTCCAAACTATTCAACTTACGGAACGAACGCGCCACCAGTTCCGTTTTTTCTGTAAGCTTAATAGGGAAGGTGTAGGACATTTAGCGTAAGCTTTTTGAAGAATACAGAATCGCGTTCTGGTGGAAGCACTTGTGATGCGATCATTTGTGTCTATAAAGCATATACATTTTAATTTTTTTTAAGAAAATGACCGATCGTTTCGCTAGATAAGACCCTTATTCCTCGTCTGGGATCGTGTAGAGTGCTTTGAAGCTGCACTGAAACTGTAATTTTTACCTTCAACCGTTTGGAGACCACTGAAGTCCGCTATATGAAGAATAATCCTGGAATGTTTTCATGAAAAACCTTAATTTCTTTTCGACTGAAGAAAGAAGGACATGGACATCTTGGATGACATGGGGGTGAGTAAATTATCAGGAAATTTTTATTGTTGGATAAAACTGTTTGTTTGTTTTTTTCTAATAATGATTAGAAAATGAATGATTTTGAGATCCATCTTTTCATATGGAGGACAAGTGAGGGACTCAAACACAACTATTAAAAAAGGTTCAAACATTCACTGATGCTCCAGAAGGAAACACGATGCATAAACATCTTGGATGACATGGGGGTGAGTAATTTATCAGGAAATTTTAATTCAGAAGTGAACTAATCTTTTAAGGTCGGGTGAAATACTTGTCGACTGAAGGACTTTAAACATGAGAGAATGTATAGAGTTATTGTCATGTTGAAAAATATTTTGTAGTAGCCTACATCACACAATGGTGTGTGAATTCATGACACATTTATTAAGCAAAACTCTCCCACTCCTTCAGCACTTATTTATCCCTAATATAAGAACTTTACTGCCTCCGGAAAATAACCGGGTACCGGGAGTTTATGCGAGCAGCCAGTATGCTAGAATCATTGTTCTCTTTTGTGCAAATAATAAGTATAAAATCATTGTCTATGGAAAGTCCCCATAAAACATGGAAACCCTACACATGTGGGTTTGTGCATGTACTTAACATCAGGTCGCTCCAGTTTCACTGTAATACTGTAAATCACGTCAGATGCTTTTATCTGACGTGATTTACAGTATTACAGTGAAACTGGAGCGACCTGATGCTGAACTGAAAGCTTGCTTTTTACTCTCTTACTGAACATAAATGTACATGGTATTTAACATAGCCTATATGCAGTTATAAAAAAAAGCCAAATTTGTAGGGACTAGGAGCATTAATAACAACATCCTTTTAAGAAATATCAAACTAAAAGTCTAAACAATTAATGCACATGATTAAAGACACAATAACTGATGCATTCCTGTAATATTAGAAGAAAAGAGCACTTTTAGACGACAACATATTGAACCCATAGTGAGGCATCCCACATCATAATCCATCCCTGACTGTGCTTTTATTCATGTCTGAAGTTTGCAGGCAAATGCCTTTGCTTTTACTCAGTCTGCTTTACATGACACACACACACATATAGTCCATATTAAGAATCGATATTTCTAGTTGTTCTGAGCTCTAAAATATTTAATCGCTAGATGCTGGTCTTTGTAAGTAAAATATCGTCATCTTAAAAAACTGTTTTAAAAATATTCAGTTGCATGAACGACTGCAAAACTACTGCTGGAAATTAATTAATTAAAGATTTAATTTAATTAATTAAACTAAGATTTAATTGATTAAATTAATTAAATCTTTTATCTTGGTTTCAAGTTAAAACATTATATTTGGCACAAACCCAAAGACAGCGCAACACTCCGATCACATCAGCCCTACTGATGATGGTGAAAGCATGTGATCACACTTACATGCCCAAACCTCACAGTCACTCCCAGTTACTCCCAGTTCTGACTTAGTTACTTCAAAACCATTTGTTACAACATCGGCCTGGTGGTAAATAAACAAGAACAGCACAAATACGAAACAAATTTTCTCACGGGAAAATATTCCATAGAGAACGAATGCATGTGACAGTATAAAACATGAATATAGATAAATACAACTGCATTTAGGCAATGTTAAATATGGGCATGCTCAGATATACAGTACCGGTCACAAGTTTGTACACTTTACTATTTTTTTTATGTTTTTGAAAGAAATCTCTTCTGCTCACCAAGGCTGCATTTATTTGATCAAAAATACAGAAAAAAAACTAATATTCTGAAATATTATTACAATTTAAAACAATGGTTTTCTCTGTTAATATACTTTAAAATATAATTATTTCTGCATCATTACTCCAGTCTTCAGTCACATGATCCTTCAGAAATCATTGTAATATGCTGATTTATTATCAATGTTGTGCTGCTTAATATTTTTTTACAACCTGTGATACTTTTTTCAGGATTCTTTGATGAATAAAAAGTAGGGCTGGGAATTTAACGCGTTAATTAGATATATTAATTACGGAAAAAAAAATAACGTGTTCGTTTTTAACACATTTAACGCACTTGCCCCGCCCCTAGACCTACACAGGTCATCTGACATTTCATACAGTTAACTGAGGCTTTAATCCAACAGATCCAATTCTCTGAACTGCGGTGGCAGCACCCATTGCACGTTATAGATCAATTGACATGATTTAAACGACAAAACACATTAAAATATTTGACAATACTTTCTATTCTTGTTTCTCTTTCCTTCAGTGATTCTGCTTGTTAACAGCAGGTGTTCATCAGTGTCTGAATTTACTCATTTGCTTTCATTCACTCTCTCAAGTGGACTATATTGGTAAACTAATGTAGGGAATAGTGAATGAGGCTATAGGGTGTGATTTGGAACACAGCCTCAGTGTGTCGACTTTGAGTGCTGTTAATTCACAGTATATTGCAGTAGGCCACTTTCTCGAAAATGAGAAATATTACCCTGAATGCATTGTTTTCAACGGTATATTACTGTTTTAATATATTCATTTTGGCACACTATATTGCCAAATGAACTTTAATGACATCCCATTCTTAATCCATAGGGTTTAATATGGAGTTGGCCCACCCTTTGCAGCTATAACAGCCTCAAGAAAGGCTTTCCACAAGGAGTGTGTTTATGGAAATTTTTGACCATTCTTCTAGAAGCGCATTTGTGAGGTCAGGCAGTGATGTTGGCGAGAAGGCCTGGCTCGCAGTCTCCGCTCTAATTCATCCCAAAGGTTTTCTATCGGGTTGAGGTCAGGACTCTGTGCAGGCCAGTCAAGTTCCTCCACACCTCCAACTCGCTCATCCATGTCTTTATGGACCTTGCTCTGTACACTGGTGCGCAGTCATGTTGGAACAGGAAGGGGCCATCCCCAAACTGTTCCCACAAAGTTGGGAGCATGAAATTGTCCAAAATGTCTTGGTATGCTGAAGCATTAAGAGTTCCTTTCACTGGAACTAAGGGGCCAAGCCCAACCCCTGAAAAACAACCCCACACCATAATCCCCCTCCACCAAACTTTACACTTGGCACAATACAGTCAGGCAAGTACCGTTCTTCTGGCAACCACCAAACCCAGACTCATCCATCGGATTGCCAGACAGAGAAGCATGATTCATCGCTCCAGAGAACACGTCTCCACTGCTCTAGAGTCCAGTGGCAGCGTGCTTTACACCACTGCATCCGACGCTTTGCATTGCACTTGGTGATGTAAGGCTTGGATGCAGCTGCTCGGCCATGGAAACCCATTCCATGAAGCTCTCTACACACTGTTCTTGAGCTAATTTGAAGGCCATATGAAGTTTGGAGGTCTGTAGCTATTGACTCTGCAGAAAGTTGACGACTTCTGCACACTGTGCGCCTCAGCATGCGCTGACCCCGCTCTGTGATTTTACGTGGTCTACCACTACTGGAGGGGTGTCACAATACTTTTGGCAATATAGTGTATATAAATATGTATATGTATATATATTAGAGGTGCACCAATGTATCGGCCAACAATCGGTATCGGCTGATAAAAGCTATTATTATCACTATTGGCCATCGGCCGATTGTTTAAAAACTGCAGATGATCAGGGCCGATTATATCCTGTCAATCAAAAGGGTGCGGAAAAATGTGTTCAGACTGCAACTCATACATACTGTGTGTGAAGAAAATCACTCGTGTTGAATTTTAACGCATTAACAGTTTAAAAATAGTGACGATAAAGCAGGCTCTTTTTGACCCTATGAATCACCCATAGTTCAAGCCAGGGTTGCCAGGTCTGCATTTTTTTTTTTGCTACATCAAATATTATTTGTAGCGCCTCCCATCCAATAATCGCAAAAAGCTTTGTTCTTTGTTACTTCTGATAAGAATAAAAGTTTCCGTTTTCAAATTCTGTCCATTTTATCATGAAATTCAAACAATAAATGGCGTTTTGACGCTCTTAAATATGACGTGTCAGATCGCTGTAATGCCTCAGTTCGGGCGGCAGCGCGAGTCTTTTCTTCCTCTTCAGTACAAGTTATATCTCGAAAAACATGCATGAACATCAAAGGTATGTTCAAAGATATAGTACAACTTACTGGAATGTATCATGTCTCATGTAATCAGTACCTCAGTAATGTTTTCCAATGTTCACAGTTCCTTATCTATCTATAGCTAATAAGTGAAACGCGCGTTCTCGATAGTAGGGCAGAAACGATTAGTTGGCATTATCGACAACGTCGACAATAAAAAATTGTTGACAAATATTTTTGTCGAATAGTCTTTTGATCTCACATGATCTTTTCGAAGGGCCTGCAATAATGCGGTTTGACAAGTGGGGCGCTGTAGTGCAATACTGTAATGCAGCCCTCCCGGATCGAATCCAATAGAAGAAGACACGGTGCTTTGGAGTGTATAATGCAAACGAAGTCGAAGTCGAATAATTAGTGGGTTGTATTTATATTATATAATTATATCACATATGAAAAGGCAATTCATGATACATGTATCCACAACACATGACCTGTTTTATGCAGCCAGCTGACATGAACACCAAATATTTGTAACGCAAAAGTTGTTTGGACAAGGATTTGTACTTTGGGTGTGTGGTGCTTATCAACATTATTTATTTATGTTTAGTAAAAGTCTCACAGAGACACCTACTTCCAACCCTCATCAGCTAATCGATTTTTGGGTTGTACACACATTATGATTAAGAATGACTAATTATGATTAATACAATTATCATGTATTTTTCCTGATTTCAGGTTAGTTTCTTCCACTACACAGTTTTATTTATTGGTTTTACTTATGATAAACAAATGAAGAATGAATCACGCAATTTTAGTCTGATTCTTTTCCTGGTGGATAAACATTAATTTAATAATTTCAAGGGATATTACAAGCTGATTTGGCCTAAAGGCTGGTCATTTTAGGGTGAGGCAGCATTTATTAGACTGACACACATAACCATCGCTTCATTCACCTCGGACAGACGGACTCGCTGGGAAGCTTCATCATTTCTGCCGATTACTCTAGGTAATGCTTTTAGAGGTACTTTTATGCATGCAATTTAAATGGTAACCCACACAGTAATAAAATGTAGATCTAATAGAACTAAACTGTGTCATGATGAAGAAGACATGTCCACCTACTACTATTTCTTTCTAGCTTGTGAAAATGGAGGCTTTGTCAGCAGCAAACACTCAGTTCTCCCTCAACCTGTTCAAGAAGATCAGCGGAGTAAACGCATCAGGAAATGTGTTCTACTCTCCTGTCAGCATCTCCTCGGCTCTGGCCATGGTGTCGCTCGGTGCAAGAGGAAACACAGCAGCTCAGATGTTTAAGGTGATCTCACACTTAAGCACATTTTTTATGGCTGGTAGTTCAGAAATCAAACTTTATGTGTGTTTGAGGCATCATCATGTTCAGTAAAGTTAAACTATCATATGCTGTATTTTAATACTATATGTTGAACTTATCAAAACAGTGAGGTTATCTTAATGCTGTGCAGGTCTTGGGCTTTAAAAACCCTCTCAATCTCGACGCTGCGACTCCAGGACCTCATCATTCAGTGGACCAAATTCATTCCAGCTTCAACAAGTTTATGAGTGAGCTGAACAAACCAGGAGTCCCGTATGTGTTGAGTGTTGCCAACCGCCTCTACGGAGAGCAATCCTACCAGTTTGTTGAGGTAAGACTCAGTTTATTCACTGGAGGTTATGGAAATGTTCTCAGCTCTAATATCATTTGCACCTCAATCGATTTGCTGTATTACAGAAATTCCTCAATGACGCAAAAAAATACTATGAAGCCGGACTGGAGAAGGTGGACTTCAAGACCAAATCAGAGGCTGCTCGTGTCACCATCAACAAATGGGTGGAGAAAAAAACACACGGTGAAATATAGCATGAGCTTACTCTACAAATAATTCTTTTTTTTGCTGCTTTTAAGTTCAGCAAAATGTTTTTTCAAGGGCCATATTCAGCATTATTCTTGAGTTGAGCTGTATAGTTCTTTGGAGGTTAAGTTTTTGACTTTAATACACTTTTTATTTGGCCATTAAATTTACATTTCATAAGAACTTGGAGACTGAGGCTTTAATAGTGTTTATTGATTTAGACTTTAGTAACAACATAGTGTTAGAGATTCAATCAATTCATTTAGGCCTGAATCAATTCAAATCACTGCTCAAAGTGAACAATGTCCATTTGTATTTTAGAGAAGATCAAGGACTTGGTGCCACAGGGAGGCGTCAATGCATCGACCGAACTGGTCTTGGTGAACGCCATCTACTTCAAGGGGAACTGGGAGAAGAAATTCCCAAAGGAAGCTACTAGAGATGGGCTGTTTAAGATAAACAAGGTAATATTTCATGCTCTGTTTTTTTTTAATATTTTTAACAGTCATGATGAAATCTGAGGAGTTATAAAGTGTTTCCACTGATGTTTGGCAGATTCAAACTATACCAGTGAAGATGATGAATCAGAAGAGGAAGTTTCCTCTGGCCTTCATCCCAGAGATGAACAGTCAGGTTCTGGAGCTGCCGTATGTTGGGAAGAATCTCAGTATGTTGATCATCCTTCCTAATAAGATGGAAGACGACACCACTGGCCTTCAGAAGGTGAGACAGCACAGATTCTGCTAGTATGGGGTGTTGTTTCATTATTTGTAGTTGCTGTTTAACCCTATAAAGTTTGCTGTATCATATTTGCTATGCAAATTTCTAATGCAAATTTCTTCCGCTAAGCCTTTAAATGATCAACATGATCAAAAATTTGCTGAAAATTATCATTCAGGTCGTGGTTCACGGGTCTTTTATTGTGAAATCTTTACTGATTTTTATAAAGTCATGTGTTTTCGATGAACACTTACTGGACTGAAGCAATTTAGGTTTACTTGATTATCCATAAATCTCTCTCTTTTTTTTTTCTTCTTTTTTTTTTTTAGAAAAATCATGCAAGTATAAAATATGATCCATCAAGCTTTTGATTAGTGTTTATTTGTTCATCTCAATCATTGTATTGCATTGCATTATATGTTTTGAAACTACAGAGCTTTGATCATAAAACTAAGCATTTAAATATCATCTTACTAAGACATTATAGAGTAATGACTGATATTTATATACATTTCATGTCAGTAGTCTGCTATTCTTTTATAAAGATCGCACTGATTTACATAACAAGCATCAGAATTTCATCTTACTTTTTGGCCATATAAATATCAGCATCTGCACCAAATGGCAAATATTTTGCATATTTGGGCCTGTGAATAAAATTGAGCTGTTTTTTCTCCATATTCTCACTATATCATATGAGCCATAAAAGCCTAATGTATCAAATATGATACTCAACACATATGCACTTTTTTTATTTTTTGGATGAAACTTTTTTTATTTTTAAAAATGTTCTGTATAAATGTTAATAAACTGTTCCGTTTTAAAAAAAAATATTACTGATATATTATTTCATATATCAGCTTTTACAGAGTTTATATTGCATACATCTAAGCCATTGAAGACGTGTATTCAAGTTACTGTCTCCACAACTCCACAACCGAAATAATCATCACATCATTGATGCTGTACAAACAGACCCCAGATTATGCAAATAGACACACATTAACATGTCTCTGTTATTATCCAGCTTGAAAAGGCAGTGACCTACGAGAAGCTCATGGAGTGGACCAAACCCAGCAAGATGATTCTAGAGGAAGTTCAACTATCTCTGCCCAAATTTAAGATGGAGGTAACCTATGATGACATGAGGAGTCTTCTGATCAGCATGGGAATGGAGGATGTTTTTGACCCCCAGAAGGTGAATCTTTCAGGCATGTCCTCCAACAAAGACCTGGTGCTGTCGCAGGTGATTCATAAAGCCTTTGTTGAAGTCAACGAGGAAGGAACCGAAGCGGCTGCAGCCACTGCCAACATAGTTAGGGGATTATCATTACCCTCACCCCAAAAAACCTTTACTGCAGACCACCCGTTCCTTTTCTTCATCCGGCATAATCCCTCCAATGCCATTCTGTTCTATGGACGCTTCTGTTCTTCTTGAAAATGATGGCATGATCATTCTAGATGACTGTGTTCTTCTGATAAATAAAATCATTAGTAAATAACTGAGTGAAATTGTCTGTATGCATTTACTTTAAGAGTCATTTAAGTCATTTAAGATTTTTGATATACAGTTCTGTACAAGATACAAAGAATGTAAAAATAATTATTTTGGATTGATCTGTTGAACATTTACTAAACAGGGCAAATTAGCGTGGAAGCGTAATTCCAAAAAAGTGCCAACGGGAGTGGAAAGTTCTGCGTGTGATCTACTGACGACACGCAAATTAATGAACACAGACACAGCCGGATCATTTCCATTATGACCAACGCAATCTACCGAGAGCAGCGCAAGTTAGCGTCTGGTTTAAGACATGCTTTTTGGGGGCAGTAAATAATGGCGCAAATACTAGTAAACTGACTAGTGCAAACCTTAGTAAATCACCTTGCATGATTAATTTAAATACTCTCCTCCCATAAATTTTGCACCTGAAAGGGAAACTCCTACAAATGCATATGCAATAAGGTCAGCCGCAAAAATAACCCTGTCCACACCTTTTCAGCGCTATTTTTTTCACTGCGTGTCTTTAGTAAATCGTAACAGTTGTTTTTTAACGCCAAAAGAGAGTTTGTGCTGGTGCCAGCTGTTAGTAAATCTGAGTTTTTTGGTATGCTTCTTGGCCCTCAGTTTTTTTGTATGCTACTTATATAGTTCTGTCCTCCATAACCTTTAAGTATACTGACCATTCTTGGCATTGAGTGTACAAGTTCACAACAAATTTTCACATCTATACTATTCTGTTTAACTCTTGAATGATGGCCTTGTCTCTACAAAATCCCCCACAGGTGCTCAAAAGTTTTAAGTTCGGGTGAAATACTTGTCGACTTAAGAATTTTGACCATGGTATAATGTAGTCGTCATGTTGAAAAAGATTTTATATTAGCAATGGCGTATGATTTCATGACACACTTATTAAGCAAAACTCTCCCACTCCTTCAGCACTTACGCCGTGTCCTAACCAGACGCGACAGGAGCCCGCACAGAGCCCGCACATGACATGCAGGAAAAAAAAAAATAGTAGGCTAAATCATGCGCACGATTTAGCAAATCGAGGGAATGAATTGATAGTACCAGGAGTTTATGCAAGCTGCTGGTACGCTAGAATCACTCCCGGTACAAGAAACTATGATCAATGAATTAGTCAGTAATAGTGCTCAGTTGAAGGTAGTAGTTCACTATGAGCTAATCAGTAACTACTGTTTTTTCATACCTCCCAGAGAACTACTAAGAACTACTATATACAGGTTCATAATTAACATGAATGATGCATAATGTATAATTAATTCTAAAGTAAAGGTCATGGTAACCCACTAGTAATGACTGAAGTATTACCAAATCCTTCAGAAGGAATTACTAATTATTTGGATCAGTATTCTAAAGTGAAAAGCATGATAACTCTCTAGTAACTACTGGAGTGTTTTTTCATACCTCCCAGAGAACTACTCTTAGTAGTTTTCTGGGATGTATGAAAAAAATAGTTACTGATTAGCTAATAGTGAACTACCACCTTCAACTTAGCACTATTTCTTACTAATTCATTAATCATAGTTTCTTGTTAGTTAATAGTAGTTACTAGAGTGTTAATAATGCATTATTCATTTGTTCCTGTGTAGTTATTCATTAATGAAGGATCAGTATTCTGAAGTATTTCTTATGTAAATTTCTTCCTCAAACAATCGTTTCTCTAGATAAGACCCTTATTCCTCTTCTGGGATCGTGTAGAGCTCTTTGAAGCTGCACTGAAACTGACATTTGGACCTTCAACCCGTTGGTAACTGTTGAAGTCCACTATATGGAGAAAAATCCCTGAATGTTTTCCTCAAAAACCTTAATTTCTTTTCGACTGAAGAAAGAAAGACATAAACATCTTGGATGACATGGGGGTGAGTAATTTATCAGGAAATTTTAATTCAGAAGTGAACTAATCTTTTAAGGTCGGGTGAAATACTTGTCGACTGAAGGACTTTAAACATGAGAGAATGTATAGAGTTATTGTAGCCTACATCACACAATGGTGTGTGAATTCATGACACATTTATTAAGCAAAACTCTCCCACTCCTTCAGCACTTATTTATCCCTATATAAGAACTTTACTGCCTCCGAAAAATAACCGGGTACCGGGAGCTGCCAGTATGCTAGAATCATTGTTCTCTTTTGTGCAAATAATAAGTATAAAATCACTGTCTATGGAAAGTCCCCATAAAACATGGAAACCCTACACATGTGGGTTTGTGCATGTACTTAACATCATGTCGCTCCAGTTTCACTGTAATACTGTAAATCACGTCAGATAAAAGCATCTGACAACTGAAAGCTTGCTTTTTACTCTCTTACTGAACATAAATGCACATGGTATTTAACATAGCCTGTATGCAGTTATAAAATATATATTTTTTTTTTTAAATTTGTAGGGACTAGGAGCATTAATAACAACATCCTTTTAAGAAATATCAAACTAAAAGTCTAAACAATTAATGCACATGATCAAAGACACAATAACTGATGCATTCCTGTAATATTAGAAGAAAAGAGCACTTTTAGACAACAACATATTGAACCTATAATGAGGCATCCCACATCATAATCCATCCCTGACTGTGCTTTTATTCATGTCCTGAAGTTTGCAGGCAAATGCCTTTACTTTTACTGAGTCTGCTTTACATGACACACACACACATATAGTCCATATTAAGAATCGATATTTCTAGTTGTTCTGAGCTCTAAAATATTTAATCGGCTAGATGCTGGTCTTTGATGAATAAAAAGTAGGGCTGGGAATTTAACGCGTTAATTAGATTAATTAATTACAGAAAAAAAAATAACGTGTAAATTTTTAACACATTTAACGCACTTGCCCCGCCCCCAGACCTACACAGGTCATCTGACATTTCATACAGTTGACTGAGGCTTTAATCCAACAGATCCAATTCTCTGAACTGCGGTGGCAGCACCCGTTGCGCGTTATAGACATGATTTGACATGATTTAAACGACAAAACACATTAAAATATTTGACAATAGGCGTCGATTTATGTTTCTGCCGGTTGGTGCCCACACTCCATAACCGAGTGCGTACACGTAAAATTTGAGACAGAGTAAAGTCATGAGGACACTATATTTGAGAGAGCGCGAGTTTTGTGGAGAGATTCGTGCTGCACATTACATTGATGCGCTCTTGCATTAATGTATTACATTGATGTGCACTTGACATGCATTGTTAAAAAATTCCATAGTAACTGCCTCAAGTGATCTATAAAAATAATAAGAATGTCTCGTCTGAAAGCTGCAATCGTTTTCACTGTAAAAAATTGTGCTGTAAAATAACGAAGACAAGAATAAAATCTACTGGCAGCAGGGTTGCCAGTAATGTACTGTTAATGTTACTGCAAACACTGATCTCCATCATGGTAATGTCAAAAGAAACAATAAATCGTCAACATCTAAAACTCTGTTAATTCTCAATAATAACTTCTGTAGACGAATGACAGAAATAAAATCAATCTGGTTAGTAACAAGTGAAGCTGGTAATGCTGTTTGTGGAGTTGTTTAATCATATCTTGAGAGATTTAATATCTTTTAACTTCAGTTGATTTCATCTTATTTTCTATTCTTGTTTGTATTTCCTTCAGTGATTCTGCTTGTTAACAGCAGGTGTTCATCAGTGTCTGAATTTACTCATTTGTTTTCATTCACTCTCTCAATTGGATTATATTGGTAATCTAATGTAGGGAATAGTGAATGAGGCTATAGGGTGTGATTTGGAACACAGCCTCAGTGTGTCGACTTTGAGTGCTGTTAATTCACAGTATATTGCAGTAGGCCACTTTCTCGAAAATGAGAAATATTACCCTGAATGCATTGTTTTCAATGGTATATTACTGTTTTAATATATAAATAAACACTATATTGCCAAAAGTTTTGGGACGCCTGCCTTTGCACATGAACTTTAATGACATCCCATTCTTAATCCATAGGGTTTAATATGGAGTTGGCCCACCCTTTGCAGCTATAACAGCCTCAACTCTTCTAGAAAGGCTTTCCACAAGGAGTGTGTTTATGGGAATTTTTGACCATTCTTCTAGAAGCGCATTTGTGAGGTCAGGCAGTGATGTTGGCGAGAAGGCCTGGCTCGCAGTCTCCGCTCTAATTCATCCCAAAGGTGTTCTATCGGGTTGAGGTCAGGACTCTGTGCAGGCCAGTCAAGTTCCTCCACACCTCCAGCTCGCTCATCCATGTCTTTATGGACCTTGCTCTGTACACTGGTGAGCAGTCATGTTGGAACAGGAAGGGGCCATCCACAAACTGTTCCCACAAAGTTGGGTGCATGAAATTGTCCAAAATATCTTGGTATGCTGAAGCATTAAGAGTTCCTTTCACTGGAACTAAGGGGCCAAGCCCAACCCCTGAAAAACTACACTTGGTACAATACAGTCAGGCAAGTACCATTCTCCTGGCAACCACCAAACCCAGACTCGTCCATTGGATTGCCAGACAGAGAAGCGTGATTCATCACTCCAGAGAACACGTCTCCACTGCTCTAGAGTCCAGTGGCAGCGTGCTTTACACCACTGCATCCGACGCTTTGCATTGCACTTGGTGATGTAAGGCTTAGATGCAGCTGCTCGGCCATGGAAACCCATTCCATGAAGCTCTCTATGCAATGTTCTTGAGCTAAAATGAAGGCCACACGAAGTTTGGAGGTCTGTAGCTATTGACTCTGCAGAAAGTTGGTGACTTCTGCGCACTTTGTGCCTCAGCATGCGCTGACCCCTCTCTGTGATTTTACGTGGCCTACCACTTCGTGGCTGAGTTGCTGTTGTTCCCAATTGCTTCCACTTTGTTATGATACCACTAACAGTTGACCGTGGAGTATTTAGTAGTGAGGAAATTTCACGAATGGACACGAATGGCATGGGTAATCAGAGCATTCGCAGCTTATATGGACCACACGCCACTGATTATATATATATATATACATATACACACACACACACACATAAGCTATATATAATCAGATTATTATACATAATTAGTGGGTTATATTTATATTATATAATTATATCACATATGAAAAGGCAATTCATGATACATGTATCCACAACACATGACCTGTTTTATGCAGCCAACTGACATGAACACCAAATATTTGTAACGCAAAAGTTGTTTGGACAAGGATTTGTACTTTGGGTGTGTGGTGATAAGGAACATTATTTATTTATGTTTTGTAAAAGTCTCACAGAGACACCTACTTCCAACCCTCATCAGCTAATCGATTTTTGGGTTGTACACACATTATGATTAAGAATGACTAATTATGATTAATACAATTATCATGTATTTTTCCTGATTTCAGGTTAGTTTCTTCCGCTACACACAGTTTTATTTATTGGTTTTACTTATGATGAACAAATGAAGAATGAATCACGCAGTTTTAGTCTGATTCTTTTCCTGGTGGATAAACATTAATTTAATAATTTCAAGGGATATTACAAGCTGATTTGGCCTAAAGGCTGGTCAATTTAGGGTGAGGCAACATTTATTAGACTGACACACATAACCATCGCTTCATTCACCTCGGACAGACGGACTCGCTGGGAAGCTTCATCATGTCTGCCGATTACTCTAGGTAATGCTTTTAGAGGTACTTTTATGCATGCAATTTAAATGGTAACCCACACAGTAATAAAATGTAGATCTAATAGAACTAAATTGTGTGTCATGATGAAGAAGACATGTCCACCTTCAAACTGCTGTTATTCATTCTATTTCTTTCTAGCTTGTGAAAATGGAGGCTTTGTCAGCAGCAAACACTCAGTTCTCCCTCAACCTGTTCAAGAAGATCAGCGGAGTAAACGCATCAGGAAATGTGTTCTACTCTCCTGTCAGCATCTCCTCGGCTCTGGCCATGGTGTCGCTCGGTGCAAGAGGAAACACAGCAGCTCAGATGTTTAAGGTGATCTCACACTTATGCATGTTTTTTATGGCCAGTCGTTCAGAATTCAAAATTTATTATATATATATATATATATATATATATATATATATATATATATATATATATATATATATATGTATAAATGTGTGTGTGTGTTTGATGCATCATCATGTTCAGTATTTTACACTATTATATGCTGTATTTTAATACTATACATTGAACTTATCAAAATAGTGAGGTTATCTTCATGCTGTGCAGGTCTTGGGCTTTAAAAATCCTCATCATTCAGTGGACCAAATTCATTCCAGCTTCAACAAGTTTATGAGTGAGCTGAACAAACCAGGAGTCCCGTATGTGTTGAGTGTTGCCAACCGCCTCTACGGAGAGCAATACTACCAGTTTGTTGAGGTAAGACTCGAACCAAATAATCCTAGGTTTTCTCATGTTATTAAAGGACAAGTTTCTGGCAATGTTCTCAGCTCTAATATCATTTGCACCTCAATCGATTTGCTGTATTACAGAAATTCCTCAATGACGCAAAAAGATACTATGAAGCCGGACTGGAGAAGGTGGACTTCAAGACCAAATCAGAGGCTGCTCGTGTCACCATCAACAAATGGGTGGAGGAAAAAAAACACACGGTGAAATCCAGCATGAGCTTACTCTACAAATAATTCTTTGATGTGTTTTTTGCTGCAATTAAGTTCAGCAAAATGTTTTTTCAAGGGCCATGTTCAGCATTATTCTTGAGTTGAGCTGTATAGATCTTTGGAGTTTAAGGTTTTGACTTTAATGCACTTTTTATTTGGCCATTAAGTTTACATTTCCATAAGAACTTTGAAACTGATTCTTTAATAGTGTTTATTGATTTAGACTTAAGTAACAATATAGTGTTAGAGATTCAATCAATTCATTTAGGCCTGAATCAATTCAAATCACTGTTTAAAGTGTACAATTTCCATTTGTATTTTAGAGAAGATCAAAGACTTGCTGCCACCAAGTAGCGTCGATGAATCGACCAA
This sequence comes from Mylopharyngodon piceus, assembly GCA_039654765.1. Taxonomy (NCBI): domain Eukaryota; kingdom Metazoa; phylum Chordata; class Actinopteri; order Cypriniformes; family Xenocyprididae; genus Mylopharyngodon; species Mylopharyngodon piceus. Next base: position 17,229,856 of record CM077445.1, read on the forward strand.
ACTGGTCTTGGTGAACGCCATCTACTTCAAGGGGAACTGGGAGAAGAAATTCCCAAAGGAAGCCACCAGAGATGGGCTGTTTAAGATGAACAAGGTGAGATTTCATGATTTTTAAAAAAATATTTTTAATGAAATCTGAGGGGTTATAAAGTGTTTCCACTGATGTTTGGCAGATTCAAACTAAACCAGTGAAGATGATGAATCAGAAGAGGAAGTTTCCTCTGGCCTTCATCCCAGAGGTGAACAGTCAGGTTCTGGAGCTGCCGTATGTCGGGAAGAATCTCAGTATGTTGATCATCCTTCCTAATAAGATGGAAGACGACACCACTGGCCTTCAGAAGGTGAGACAGCACAGATTCTGCTAGTATGGGGTGTTGTTTCATTATTTGTAGTTGCTGTTTAACCCTATAAAGTGTGCTGTATCATATTTCCAATGCAAATTTCTGATCAACATGATCAAAAATTTGCTGAAAAACTTGTTTCACACAATCTATTACATGCATTCTGTTGTCTGATTTATAGTTTATATATTTTAGCAAGTAAAAAGCCTTTTTGTAAAAACGTTCACCTTCAGCTCGTGGTTCATGTGTCTTTTTTGAAATATTTACTGATTTATATAAAGTAAATGTAAGAATAACTTTTATATTATTTTGATGAACACTTACTGGACTGAAGCAACCCATAAATCATGGTAATAAAATATGGTCCTTCAGGCTTTTGATGAGCGTTTATTTGTTCATCTCAATCACTGTATTGCATTGCATTATGTTTTAAAACTACAGAGCTTTGATCATAAAACTAAGCATTTAAATATAATCTAAGACATACTATAGAGTGACGACTGATATTTATATGCATTTCATGTCAGTAGTCTGTTAATCTGTTATAAAGATCTCATTGATTTACAATACAAGCATCAGAATTTTGCCATTAAAATATCAGCATCTGCACCAAATGGCATATCATTGCTCAGTTTGGGCCTGTGAATAAAACTGGGCTGTTTTCCCTCCATATTCTCACTATATCACACTATATGAACCATAAACAGACCCCAGATTATGCAAATAGACACACATTAACATGTCTCTGTTATTATCCAGCTTGAAAAGGCAGTGACCTACGAGAAGCTCATGGAGTGGACCAAACCCAGCAAGATGATTCTAGAGGAAGTTCAACTATCTCTGCCCAAATTTAAGATGGAGGTAACCTATGATGAAATGAGGAGTCTTCTGATCAGCATGGGAATGGAGGATGTTTTTGGACATGCAGACCTTTCAGGCATGTCCTCCAACAAAGACCTGGTGCTGTCGCAGGTGATTCATAAAGCCTTTGTTGAAGTCAACGAGGAAGGAACCGAAGCGGCTGCAGCCACTGCCACCGTCGGTGTGACAATAACCTCATTACCCTCACCCCCAAAAACCTTTACTGCAGACCACCCGTTCCTTTTCTTCATCCGGCATAATCCCTCCAATGCCATTCTGTTCTATGGACGCTTCTGTTCTTCTTGAAAATGATGGCATGATCATTCTAGATGACTGTGTTCCTCTGATAAATAAAGTCACTAGTAAATAATTTTCTGTATGCATTTACTTTAACAGAGTCATTTAAGATTCTTGATACAGTTCTGTACAAGATATAAAGAATGTAAAAATAATTATGTTGGATTAATCTGTTCAACGTTTCGTTTTTTGTATGCTACTTATATATAGTATCTTATGTCCACCATAACTTTAAGTAGCCTATACTGACCGTTCTTGGCATTGAGTGTACAAGAGTAAAAAGCAAGCTTTCAGTTTTCAGATGCTTTTATCTGACATGATTTACAGTATTACAGTTAAACTGGAGCGACCTGATGTTAAGTACACAACCCACACCATGTTTTATGGGGACTTTCCATAGACATAAATTTTTATACTGTACAAACTGAATATTCTGCCCCCTAACACTAAACCTACCCATCACAGAAAACTTTCTGCATTTTTACATTTTCAAAAAACATCATTCTGTATGATTTATAAGCTGTTTTCCTCTTGAGGACCAAAAATTGTCCCTGCAAGGTCAAAGATTTCTGGTATTGCTAGGGGACATTTTGTCCCAATAACGTCAGGAATACCTGAACCACACACACACACACACACAGTCCATAGTAAGTATAGATATTTCTAGTTGTTCTGAGCTCTAAAATATTTAATTGGCTAGATGCTGGTCTTTGTAAGTACAATAGCGTATCTAAAAAACTGTTTTAAAAATATTCATTTACCATGAACGACTGCAAAACTACTGCTGGAAATTTATGTCAAATGTGTTGGAAAACCGTAAAAGCCAAAACCTGAAAAATCTTTTATCTTGGTTTCAAGTTAAACAGTATATTCGGCACAAACCCAAAGACAGCGCAACACTCCGATCACATCAGCCCTACTGATGATGGTGAAAGCATGTGATCACACTTACATGCCCAAACCTCACAGTCACTCCCAGTTACTCCCAGTTCTGACTTGTTACTTCAAAACAATTCGTATATGTACAATGTCGGCCTGACGGTAAATAAACATGAACAACACAAATATAAAACATATTTTCTCATGGGAAAATATTCCATAGAGAATAAAAGCATGTCACAGTATTAAACATGAATATAGTTATTTTCATTTAATATAAGTTTGTTTTACTGTGAATTTTCTGACGTTGCAAAAAATTGCATCAATTAATGTTCACATGCACTTATTGTATAGACTTTTTTTTTTTGAAAGGATGTTATTACTCCTAGTTTACTCCTACAATTGCATTTAAGCACAAACAACTGCAAAACTGGACATTCATGTGTCAAATGTGTGAGAAGAAACACTCTAAGTCAAACCCTGAAATCTTTTGCAAGAACATCTTGTGGTTTGCAGATTCATAACTGGCATTCTTTGGCTTCAAATTATAATCTACTTGGCACAAAACCAAAGACACACTGATTATACCAGTGAAAGCATGACTCACAGTTCTGACATCATTTACCTTTACTTTAAACAGGCAGGCCTAATTACATTCACAACTGTTCCAATGAACAACGTCGGCCTGACTGACAGATATATGGCTGTAGGTTATATGAATAAGAACAAATATGAACACTGCCACATTTTATGTCTAAATCTAATAGGAAAATATTTCATAGAAAACAAACATCACTAAGGCTCGTTTGAGAATTACATTATGCGCAGAAATGATCACTGCCAGATGCATTTTTTTTTAATATTAATTAAAAACAATGGTACAACCCGAATTCCGGAAATGTTGGGACGTTTTTTAAATTTGAATAAAATGTAAACTAAAAATACTTTCAAATCACATGAGCCTATATTTTATTCACAATAGAACATAAATAACAATTTTTAAACTGAGAAATTTTACAAAATTATGCACAAAATGAGCTCATTTCAAATTTGATGCCTGCTACAGGTCTCAAAATAGTTGGGACAGGGGCATGTTTACTATGGTGTAGCATCTCCTCTTCTTTTCAAAACACTTTGAAGACGTCTGGGCATCGAGGTTATGAGTTTCTAGAGTTCTTGCCTGATATAGGTTTCCAGCTGCTGAAGAGTTTGTGGTCGTCATTGACGTATTTTTCATTTAATGATGCACCAAATTTTCTCTATAGGTGAAAGATTTAGACTGCAGGCAGGCCAATTCAGCACCCGGACTCTTCTACGACGAAGCCATGCTGTTGTAATAGCTGCAGTATGTGGTTTTGCATTGTCCTGCTGAAGTACACAAGGCTTTGCCTGAAATAGACGTCATCTGGAGGGGAGCATATAAAACCTTTATATACCTTTCAGCATTCATAGTGCCTTCCAAAACATGCAAGCTGCCCATACCGTATGCACTTATGCACCCCCATACCATCAGAGATGCTGGCTTTTGAACTGAACGCTGATAACACGCTGGAAGGTCTCCCTCCTCTTTAGCCCGGAGGACACGGCGTCCGTGATTTCCAACAAGAATGTCAAATTTGGACTCGTCTGACCATAGAACACTTTTCCACTTTGAAACAGTCCATTTTAAATGAGCCTTGGCCCACAGGACACGACGGCGCTTCTGGACCATGTTCACATATGGCCTCCTTTTTGCATGATAGAGCTTTAGTTGGCATCTGCAGATGGCACGGCGGATTGTGTTTACCGACAGTGGTTTCTGGAAGTATTCCTGGGCCCATTTAGTAATGTCATTGACACAATCATGCCGATGAGTGATGCAGTGTCGTCTGAGGGCCCGAAGACCACGGGCATCCAATAAAGGTCTTCGGCCTTGTCCCTTACGCACAGAGATTTCTCCAGTTTCTCTGAATCTTTTGATGATGTTATGCACTGTAGATGATGAGATTTGCAAAGCCTTTGCAATCTGATGTTGAGGAACATTGTTTTTAAAGTATTCCACAATCTTTTTACGCACTCTTTCACAGCTCTGCCCATCTTTACTTCTGAGAGACTCTGCCTCTCTAAGACATCCCTTTATAACTAATCATGTTACAGACCTGATATCAGTTAACTTAATTAGTTGCTAGATGTTCTCCCAGCTGAATCTTTTCAAAATTTCTTGCTTTTTCAGCTATTTGTTGCCCCTGTGCCAACTTTTTTGAGACCTGTAGCATGCATCAAATTTGAAATGAGCTCATTTAGTGGATACAAGTGTAGAATTTCTCAGTTTAAACATTTGTTATGTTATCTATGTTCTATTGTGAATAAAATATTGGCTCATGTGATTTGAAAGTCTTTTAGTTTTCATTTTATTCAAATTTAAAAAACGTCCCAACACTTCCGGAATTCGGGTTGTATACAACAACATTAATCAGATTTAAAGGGTGCATGCCGGTTAAAAATGCGGGCAACTTGCTCTTCCCCATGCATCATGGGAAATGACATGATTATAACCCTCATTGGCTTATATCAAATTGTGTAGCAAGTAAGAATATAGATAACAGAATGTTACTGAGAATGTTGAATGATTTATTTGACTGAGAACCCCCAATGTATTATTTCATGTGTCAGCATTATTTTTTTTTAATTAACTGCTCTGTGTGTATGTATATATATATATATATATATATATGAACACTTCTACCCAACAAAAATATGCTCTAAGAACGTTTTGCAAACATTCCTATTAAGATATGAAAATGTTATTTCTGAATGTTCTCTGGGCGTTCAAAATGTTCAGTTATGCAAACATTACCGAAACGTTCTATTTTATCATTTTGCAAACTTTACCGGAACGTTAATTTGGATGTTCACTGAATGTTCTAAAATATTTAGTAACATTTTTTTTTTAAAATGAATATTGACTTGACTACAGCCACCTCTTTTGGTCATTCGTTTTTTGATTTAATATTGAAATCGGAAAATGAAAAAATGACACCTTTTTCGTTTTTCATTTTTTTCAAACAAAGCAAAAAACAAGAATTCGGCTTGATTTTTCATTTTTCGTTCAGGGGTAGAAAATGATAAACAACTTGAATATTTGATCTGTACATGTGGGCGGGAATGAAACACCCCTTTCCGCTGATTGGTCAACCAAACATTAAACAGTGCCGTCATCAGTTCTTCCGCAGTTCAGCGCAGCAGAATAGAGTACCTCAGGGATGACGTGTTTTTGTAGGCAAAACCCGGAAGCGAGTTAGCATTTTAGGACTTCCGGTTCCATTGCCCCGAAGTCAATGGGTTTTTGCTAAATCACCTGAAATAAGGTCTGTGGTTAACAAAGCCTCTAAATATTTTCACGTTTTGATCTATGACATAAAACACAGTTATAACCCGCTTGTGATTTTTTAAACCTTTATTGTGTCTTAAAAACGGCGGTTGCTAACAAATTGCTAAAAGCAACTACTTCCTTTGGCGGGGACTTTAAACGTCATCATGACAAACAGGACATTTGGACAGCATTTCTCATGAAAAAGTGGATAAGTATTCATACACAGCACAGATCATAATCAGCGAGCATGTTTTTAAATAAAGTTTGAGGAAGCTTGGTGGTGGTGACGTTGATCCGCGACCATGGTGTGCTGTAGTCCATTTATAGCCTACTGTTAGCTTTTTATATCTGACGACTTTATTTAGGCTTCAAAATGTATAAATTTTGTGTTAAAGATTATCTTGATAAACAAAACGTGTAAGTGTCATAACCCTCTGTTAAACACAGAGCTTATTTTTTGCGATTTTCCAAAAGTCTATGGGAAAAATGCATAGGCTTTCGATCGAGGGAACCCATGCCCCGCTAACTTCCGGGTTGGCCTACAAAAACACGTCATCCCTGAGGTACTCTATAATAGTCCTTCGCTGCGATGGATTGCAACGTTTATTGCAACTACATATTATCTCTTTTAAATTTACATTTAATCTTAATCTCTATCTCTTTCTCATCAAATTGCCAGACTAACGAATGACTTGACACATAGGCTACCATATCAATTTAAGTCATGATACACAAATGTCATAACTTTTGTTTTAGGCAATACGCTGAGATTATTTAATTAATATTAAGTATTGGCCGGCTAACTGATGACATACAGAACGGTATACCCTTGTCAAAAAATCCTATTGGAATTTCACTTTGTCCTGTAGGATCTTATTGGATTCTTAGAAACCTATTGAACATTCAGATTTATTTTAATGGAATTTCACTATGTCCTTTAGGATCTTACTTAGTATCTTATTGGACATTGTGTTTTTATTTAATGGAATTTTACTTTTTTTATTTTTTTATTCTATTAATTGACCCTTCGCCGGGAGTTTGATTGACAAGCGATCTAACCAATCATAATGCCGAATCCGCCATTTTGTCCGACAAAGCAGTCAGGAGTTAGGCCCTGTCCCAAATGGCACCCTAAACCCTCACGGTCTTCCTCTGAGTCTGCACTTTCACAACGTAATGCCGCTTTGACTGCCAGGTAAAGTCCTCTGCGTAGCTCACAGTCTTGCGGGCTCAGCAGAAGTGCGCATCGAGGGCGCATAGCAGCCGCAAAGGGGGCGCTCACGAACACCCTTCTTTAAGCTTAAATTACGAATGGGACACCCTACGGTCTTGTGGACTTAACGGACATGCGCACGCAGCAGCCATTGTAAGTCCACAAGACCGAAAGTGCACATGAAGTGTGCCATTTGGGACAGAGCCTTAGAAGATTAACCTCGGTGGACTTGAAGTTGAAAAATGGCGTGTACTGACGTCTTTCTGCTTTTTAAACAACATTCCTTCTCATGTTCATTCATGTTTATTTGATGCTATAAATTAACTAGTAGGAAGAGATGATTGGTTCACGAGCCGCTTGAGCTGAGGCACTACAGCAATCTGTCACGACACAAAGATCCACAAAACGGTTTTAGAGTAATTTCACTTTTTTAGAGTAACGTTTTGCGTGTGTGTGTGTGTGTGTGAGTGAGAGAGAGAGAGAGAGAGAGAGAGAGAAAACATGCTGTAAACATCTAAATCTGTATTGTAAAATAATTTAACACAAAGTTTTAAACAGTTCATTTTTTTATTTAAAGCTGGCATATACTGTGCTGACAATAAAATGTTTGCACAAGGTAATTACAATTTCTATTAATTCTATTAATAAATACAATTTCTAGGTAATTAAAATAATTTGTACAGTATTATCATTATTATCAGTACCATTATTATTATCAGTATTATTTTATTATTTAAATTTAGAAATTATATACATTTTATAGATGGAATTTGCAGTTGCAGTAACAACATGCAAAATCACATCAGTCAAGCTCTATGTTGTTTGGCTGTAATGCAACATAGCATGTTTTTTTGAAGCTTATGTGCACAACCTTGCGGACAATTTCCAGAGGTTTCACAATCATTACTGTTGCATTTGGCACCACTCCTTTTATGTGGGAAGGAGAGCCTTCAGACACAAAACCAGCAGTTGCAGTTTGTAAAAGCTGAACTTGGATCAGTAGATTGTTTTTGTGATCATGTATGATATTTACAATTGACTCAATCTTTCCATTGCAACCATTTCTTAGTTGAACTGTAAAACTGTTGTGTTTGTACTCCTTTCCATATTTCTCTGTAGTTAACAGTTGTCCATTTACAATGGCGCTGTCATATATCTCTGCAGAGTACTCATCTTCTTCAGAGAGATCACAGACTGGGAGCATTAGGACCTTATCCTTGTGAACTAGGACTTTTTCTCGAGAACATCCCAACAAAACAAGACCTTCCAGCTTCTGTGCCTTGGCAACAAGAGGATAAACACCTAGCCAGTCATTGACAAGTTTGTCCACCCTATTTGAGACATCTGCGCTAGTCATTGTTTGTTTAAGTAGTTTTGGAATTGACTAAAGTATACTGAATCTAAATGGAATCCTGTACAGGTTTCTTACTGGAATCCTTTAGGATTTTTTGACAAGGGATTTTCTCTGCTAACTAAACTTCCAAAGCAAATAAAGTCACAGAACCGTTGAGCGACTGACTCGCAGTAAGGCAACAGAGTTGCTTCATTCCTGAATGAATAAGAGTCTTTGAACGACCCATTAATATAGACGATGATTCAATGACCAATTAATATAGATAGCCACTTGATTTTATTCCTGAATGAATCAGCGTTTTGAACGAATCGACAAATGAATAAATGACTCCTTCCTTAACACAATGACTTACCGCCACCTAGTGGCGATATTACTTTTATAATCCAAGTATCATTTCATTTTGTCATTTCATATTTCTGAATAAAAATGTTAATCTCATTATATTATACAGTTGTAATTAATGTGTAAATGTATTTACTGTAAGTAGCTACATCTGAAAGCATCATGCAGTTGGTTGATTTAATTGATAACAGCCTATAGTGTCATATTATTCTAATTTATTTGACTAAATTTAAGAATTTAACATTATAGATAGCATACATATTTAATAAGATTAGGAACGAAATTCTATATAAAGGTAAAAAAAAAATTTCATATGGGAAAGTTAACTTCTGACACTGGTAGATGGCATTAAATATGAAAACCCTTCATCTCTGGTTTATTGTACAAAGTCTTATTTCAGGATTCCATTCATATAACTCAAACAAGTTCACCTTAAATCATGTCAAATTCATATTTCACTAAAGTCAATCACTGAAACATTCTGTGGGATAACGGCATTATGATATCCATCTGTTGTATGAATAAAAATCATAATAGAACTATAATAGATGTGCTGTGAACATTAACTACGATACGATGTCATTTCTTTTCATATCTGTCATATTATTTCAAGTTCCTCCATTGTCCAAATCTCAGAGTATTGCCTTAAAAAAGTTATGACATCTGTGTATGATGACTTAAATTGATACTGGTCTGGGCTTCACTACCATATCTCTGTCTGTCCCGTGAGTCGCGCAGCTTTGTCACACAGATTTTGATAGGTGGTCAGCAATAATAAAACAGACAATGTTCCAAAAGTGTTGGCTATTAGGTAGTTGTGAGTGCAGGTGCTTAGTATATTATTATATCTGAGATAAACTAGTATAATGATAATATTTCTGAGATAAAGTTGCCGAATTTATGGACACACAGAAGAAAGCCTTGTCTAGGCTCTGCCTCGATTTGTCAAGTCAAGTCAAGTCACCTTTATTTATATAGCGCTTTTTACAATGTAGATTGTGTCAAAGCAGCTTTACATTGATAACTGGTACATTATTTGGCTGCACAGCAGCTCTTAAAGAATAGTGTCAATGCAGGCAGATCAAAGCACTGTTGAATATCAAATGTCAAGTCAAATGTCAAGTGTCCCCAACTAAGCAAGCCAAAGGCGACAGCGGCAAGGAACCCAAACTCCATCAGGTGACATCAGGTGGCAGACAAGTGGCAAATAGGTGTTTAAATGGAGAAAAAAACCTTGGGAGAAACCAGGCTTAGTCGGGGGGCCAGTTCTCCTCTGGCCAATAGTGCTTTGTTACGATTCAGGTTGCCATCGTAAGTCCAATAGGATCGCAACATTCAAAGTATTTATTCCAGTTCCATCCAATTGAGGATCGTATTCATCACGCCGGTATTTGTGTCTCAAGCCATTCGTTAGTCTGGCTGTTTGATGAGAAAGAGATTAAACTGTTAGTTGCAATAAACGCGTTAAGAATCCATCGCAGCGAAGGACTATTATTCTGCTGCGCTGAACTGCGGAAGAACTGATGACGGCACCGTTTAATGTTTGGTTGACCAATCAGCGGAAAGGGGTGTTTCATTTCCGCCCAAATGTACAGATCAAATATTCAAGTTGTTTATTATTTTCTACCCCTGAACAGGGGTGTTCGATTCCAGGTTTTTTGGAGTCGACTCCGACTCCCACTGTAGGAGTCGATGGAATCGACTCCTCGACTCCATTTACTTTACATCAAAACAGGGTCATAAATAAGGCAAGATGGCAGTCCTTACACACTTAATTAGTTTATCTTTCCCCAACGCGAAGCCTTAAAATCCCCTCATTAAAACAACACACGTTTAGCGAGACTGTCCAATAGTCCAATTTAGCGATGACTTGATGAGTATCAATTAGGGGTGTTCGATTCCAGGTTTTTTGGAGTCGACTCCGACTCCCGACTCCCACTGTAGGAGTCGATGGAATCGACTCCTCGACTCCATTTACTTTACATCAAAACAGGGTCATAAATATGGCAAGATGGCAGTCCTTACACACTTAATTAGTTTATCTTTCCCCAACGCGAAGCCTTAAAATCCCCTCATTAAAACAACACACGTTTAGCGAGACTGTCCGTTAGTCCAATTTAACATGACTTGATGAGTATCAATGTTGCTACCTAGCTAATTGCAGATACCTAATTTTACAGAGAGAAAAGTCACGAAACACATCTGTGGTCGAATATTATGTCAGAATTAAATAAACGAAAAAGAAGAGATTTTTTAATGAATTCATCTCATTATAATGGTCGGATGATGGCGCTAAACACATAATAATTGTCTTAAAAGTGCTTGGACAGGAGAGTTAAAGATAATAAAATTAATACAATACATACAGAAATGCATACAATAATGTACACTTATTGATGTGTTTATTGTTGATGTGAGTTTTTTTTATTATTATGTTTAGTTTAATGATTATGAACACTGTTGGAAACCATGGAAAATCAAATCTATATTTATTGCATTATAAGCTACCATCAATACTAAAGCTGGCACGGAGATATGTATAATTACAAACTAAAGTCACTATGACTGTTATCTATTTCTAAAGTAAGCTACATGTAGGATAAATCTATGTGACAAAGTTTCTGCGACAGCTCTTTAACGCGATTCGTCAGTGTCCGAATTCCTCGCTTCATTTCGTTCACTCCTTACTTTATATGGATTCGAGAATCGGTAAACAAGCGAGCGATTTCGGACACAGCAACAGAGTCGACACTGAGAGTCGATTCCTGTGCTGGAGTCGACCCCGACTCTGGGGCTATTCAGAGTCGAGGAATCGACTCTTTTGGAGTCGACTCCCCATCACTACCCCTGAACGAAAAACGAAAGCCGAAATCTTGTTTTTCGTTGCCGTTAGGTGCTGTTTTTTCATTTTCCAAATTCAATATTAAATCAAAAAACGAATGACGAAAAGATAGCTACACGGACCCACCTACATTCCCGTCGAAAGCCTTTAGTTTCACAGAAGGGCTGGATTTGGTTTAGAGGATGGGCTCTTCAGGGCGAGGCAACCTTTATTAGAATGACACTCAGCAGATCATTCATTCAACTGCGACACACGCGGAAACTTCATCGTTCCTGCTGAATACTCGAGGTAATGCTTTTATTCAACCCTTAACCAGTCCCTCCAGGATTTCGCGATTCTGCGATCGCTGAATTTATCGCAAAATCAAGTAAACTCCGCAGTAATCGGAGGATCTTGCACTTTTTTCTTCATCGCAACATGCATTTAGTCAAGTCGATTGAGCTGCGCAGCTCGGACCAATAATAGATAACGCGTCCCGACTGGAGTTCAGAGCAGCGGGCCCATCTCGATCACACAACAACATTTCAAGTGCGCTGAGAAGAAAGCGCTTGAATTCACGGCAGAATTAATTTCATCGCTGTGAAATCTTGTGAGAAGCGTTCACAGATATCAGATCAAAAGGTGCCGCTGTGGACACTGTTTGATCTGATATCTGATATTTGATCTGATATCTGTGGTTTAACAGAGAATTCTGCGACGAATTTAACCTAAATGCTTCTCACAAGATTTCACAGCGATGTTTTTAATTCTGGAAACCATGAGAAACATTGTGACACTAACAGAAACAACTTGTGGCGGAAAAGGTCTAATGTTTTCGAGTGCTTCACACAACTTTTCCCAGCACGTCAAAGCTTTAAATATTGCCCAGTTTGAATGTTATTTTTTAATGTGATGTCCAAAACATTATACATTCATACTTCATAATTTGTCCCCATTTGTAAAACTAAAGGTTTCACGATGTAGGAAAGCAAACACTTATTTAGAAATAAAAAAAAGAATAAATTACCACTGTAGTAGATGCTGCAGAGGAGCACTTATTTCCACACCCTAGTATATATTTTTAATATTTATTAATAATTAAAAAAAAAGTTAATATTATCTGCATCTCAACTCAAGCTCAGTGCTTTTCTGTCAGTCCTCACAGCACTGCCAAATCAGGGGCTGGTGCCACCTTAGAACTTAAAGGGTTAGTTCACCCAAAAATGAAAATTCAGTCATTTATTTCTCACCCTCATGTCGTTTCACACCCGTAAGACCTTCGTTCATCTTCAGAACACAAATTAAGATATTTTTGATAAAATCCGATGGCTCAGTGAGGCCTGCATTGCCAGCAAGATAATTAACACTTTCAATGCCCAGAAAGCTACTAAAGAAATATTTAAAACAGATCATGTGACTACAGTGGTTCAACCTTAATGTTATGAAGTGACGAGAATACTTTTCGTGCACCAAAAAAAAATAAAAAAAATAATGACTTTATTGAACAATATCTAGTGATGGGCGATTTCAAAACACTGCTTCATGAAGCTTTGCAGCTTTGTTTTGAATCAGTGGTTCAGAGCGCATATCAAACTGCCAAAGTCACGTGATTTCAGTAAATGAGGCTTCGTTACGTCATAAGTGTTTTGAAACGTTTCGAAATTTCAATGTTTCACCACTGGGGGCGATGATCTCTGTGAAACCATGAAAACATGCTGTAAATATTGCCGCAAATTTTGAGAAAAGCCGCCGCAAATTCAGTCATTTTAGGCCACAAAAATCAGAAAAAAATCCTGCGAAATCCTGGAAGGACTGCTTGACTGTCACCGTCCTGCTAACAGGACACTTGGTGCTGTTTTTATTCATTGGCTTTTTTTTTTAACACATATTTAGTAATCATCGTAAATTAGGTATCATTCGAAAGCTTAAAAACTCAGGATTCATCCTGTGAAAACCGTTTTAAAACTGGACATTACCATGGAAACAGTTTTTTCGGGCTCCTCCCCCTAGTGAGCATTGTCATGTTTTATATTACAAAATGTATTTTAACAAATTTATGGTCAAAACTTTTCTAATCTTGACAAAACATGTTTCGTCGGAAGGGTCTGAATCTCAAGCTTCCATATTTGCCATCTGTTTTGTGACAGAAGTGATATTTGGACGGAAATGTATTAATTTGTTACAGAAGAATGCATCAAAAAAAATTTCAATGGAATGTGGATGACACCCGATGGCTATTTTTGGTACAACGCCTAAACAAAATCTCATGAGAACTACAATTTTTGTAGTTGAAACACAACTTGGTTAGACATATGGCTTTGATTTTATATCAATTCAATAAAATATATATTTTATATAAAATAATAAAAAAAAAAATTGTACAGTACATTTAAACTTCTATAACTTTTTCATACTTTCATTTTTTGAAGTGCTTTCAAAAAATCTGCAACAATCTGCTGAGTGTCTTCTTTAAAACAAGACTAAACTTAGGTCTTTATTCCAAAGCATTCTTGAATTACAACGATTTAAGTTTGGATTGTGCATTTTCACGTTTATGCTCAAAAAGGGGGGTGACAGTTAAGGGGTTAACTCTGTTCGTTAGAAATACTTTAATACAATTTACTGAGTAAAAGCAGGTCTAATAGAACAGATTTTCAGTTCTGTATGTGTAATGATGCAAATGATGCAAACTGTAAAACTACTGTTCTGATTTTAACAAACTGATGTCATGTGAGAGATAAAGCATTGATTGACTGTTTCTAGGACAAGCATGTGATGTTGTTTACATAGGAAATGACAAATGAACTGAGCAGTGCTGTGTTTGGGATTTAAACAGAAAACATCCTGAAATTTTTTCACTTTGTTATGCTGATCATTTATATCTTTCTAGCTTGTGAAAATGGAGGCTTTGTCTGCAGCAAACACTCAGTTCTCCCTCAACCTGTTCAAGAAGATCAGCGGAGTAAACGCATCAGGAAATGTGTTCTACTCTCCTGTCAGCATCTCCTCGGCTCTGGCCATGGTGTCGCTCGGTGCAAGAGGAAACACAGCAGCTCAGATGATTCAGGTGATCTCACACAATCTACTTTTAAAAGAGGGTGACGGGAAAGTACACTGAGAGAGAAGGACCAGGAAGTGATGCAAGCCTTTGTGATACGAGTGCATGCTTTCCAACTGAATTTTAAAGTGACAGCTCACCCAAAAATCCGTTTACTGTCGGGAATTTGTTGTGTCGCACCGCATCCAGTGTAGACAATAAAACTGATTATAATGGGTTCCATCGCATCGCATCGCGCCACTCGCGTGCGGTGTAGACACGGTGTAAAAGTGAATTCCATGTTGCTATATTTCCAAGAACTTAACGTTCAACAAAATGCAACATTAAACTGCAAAGCAAGTGCTTTCACAAACGGGAAATTGTGTTTCCTGAATGAGACCCAATCTGTGTAAATTCAGTTCCAGCACAGTAAAGTGCCAGCTATTAATCATTCTTTCAACTCTTTTCTGGTGCATTTTTTTATTCTAATGGGTATATGAGTAGTGCTTTTACACTATATGTTGAAGTTATCAGAATAGTGAGGTTATCTTTATTAATTCTACCATAACAATGCTGTGTAGGTCCTGGGCTTTAACAATCCTCCCAAACTCGACGCAGCGACTCCAGGACCTCATCAACCAACCCAGAAACCACAGATAACATGTGGTGTCAAGGGTCAACATGAACCATCAATGATGCAACAAACCCAGAAACCTCAGATACCTGCTGAACTCAAAGTTTTGGTATGAATATTTACATCAAACACTAACCTCGTGACTTTATGATTATAATAACAGCTGTATTTGCTGTAGAGATGCATGTATCCTTTGGGTTTTTCTGATTGATATTGTTGATGCACACAGAAATGTCCTGCTCAGCCGGTACCTGGACCAAAAACTGAGGACCAAATTCATTTGAGCTTCAACAAGTTTATGAGTGAGCTGAACAAACCAGGAGTCCCGTATGTGTTGAGTGTTGCCAACCGCCTCTACGGAGAGCAATCCTACCAGTTTGTTGAGGTAAGACTCAGTTTATTCACTGGAGGCTCTGGAAATGTTCTCAGCTCTAATATCATTTGCACCTCAATCGATTTGCTGTATTACAGAAATTCCTCAATGACGCAAAAAGATACTATGAAGCCGGACTGGAGAAGGTGGACTTCAAGACCAAATCAGAGGCTGCTCGTGTCAACATCAACAAATGGGTGGAGAAAAAAACACAAGGTGAAATCCAGCATGAGCTTATTCTGAATATTAAACTTTAGGTTCAGCAAAAATGTCTTTTCAGGGGCCGTGTTTGGCTTCATGGGTTCTTGAGTTGAGCTATATAGTACAAATATCAAACTGATCAATTCAAATCACTGCTTAAAGTGGATAATTTCCATTTGTATTTTAGAGAAGATCAAGGACTTGGTGCCACAGGGAGCCGTTGATGCGATGACGAGACTGGTCTTGGTGAACGCCATCTACTTCAAGGGAAACTGGGAGCAGAAATTCCCAAAGGAAGCCACCAGAGATGGGCAGTTTAAACTGAACAAGGTTGAGATTTCATGCTCTTTTTAAAAAATATTTTTAACAGTCATGATGAAATCTGAGGGGTTATAAAGTGTTTCCATTCATGTTCGGCAGAATCAAACTAAACCAGTGAAAATGATGCATCAGGAGTCAGAGTTTCCTCTGGCCTTCATCCCAGAGATGAACAGTCAGGTTCTGGAGCTGCCGTATGTCGGGAAGAATCTCAGTATGTTGATCATCCTTCCTAATGAGATGGAAGACGACACCACTGGCCTTCAGAAGGTGATGTGAATGTTTTATTAGACAGCCGTGACCAGCCAGATGTTTACCAATAATACAGTTTTCATTGTGACTGAACTATTCTTCTATTATCCAGCTTGAAAAGGCACTGACCTACGAGAAGCTCATGGAGTGGACCAAACCAGAAGTCATGCATCAACAAGAAGTTCAAGTATCTCTGCCCAGATTCAAGATGGAGGAAAAATACGACATGAAGAGTCTTCTGATCAGCATGGGAATGGAGGATGTTTTTGACACACAGAAGGTGAATCTTTCAGGCATGTCCTCCAACAATGACCTGGTGCTGTCGAAGGTGATTCATAAAGCCTTTGTTGAAGTCAACGAGGAAGGAACTGAAGCGGCTGCAGCCACCGGCGCCGTCATGATGGCATGTTGTTTGCGCATCCCAGTAGTCTTCAACGCAGACCATCCATTCCTTTTCTTCATCCGACACAATCCAACCAAGAGCATTTTGTTTTACGGACGCTTCTGCTCTCCATGAGCGAGTCCTGCTGCATGAGACTCTTCCAGCTAGTTTAGGTGGAGATCTGGTGCAAATGAGGAGGGGAGACTCTACTACAAATCAACCTGTCATCATTTGGTTTAAGAAACATTTATATGTGCCAACAATATCAGTACCTATTGCAATTTACTGGAGAAAGACTTCTTAAATTAATAGTATTAAATTTTACATGGTACTAAAATTATTTTGCATTAAACAGAAATGAATCCTACAAGTATAAGTTGATCTGCATTATAGTTATTTGAAATACATTAATTCCTAATCATTTTAGATAATGGTTATTATCGTTAACTAAAACTAAAACCATAAAAATGTTATTTGAAATAATAATTTTCATTCAGTTTAAGTTGAAGTACTCAAAAAATTAAAACTGAATAAAATAAAACTAAAAATTAAAAATATAGACAAAAATTACAATGTACACAACAAAATTACGAAAACTTTAAAATGAAAATTAAAACAAAATTTAATGAAAAAGGAAATTGAAAATATTAACAAAAACTATAATAGTATATCAATGATATTACATTACATTTACATTCAGTCATTTAGCAGACGCTTTTCTCCAAAGCGACTTACAAATGAGAATAGTAGAAGCAATCAAATCAACATGAGTACAACAATATGTAAGTGCCGTGTCAAGTCACAGTTTCATCAGTAAAGTGCTCATAGCAAGGTTTTTTTTTTTTTGAAATGTACACGAATAGATGGAGAAAGAGAATAGAAAATCGAAAAAAGAAAAGTTAAAAAGTGCTAATGTTGCTGGGTCAAGTGTTGACGGAAAAGATATGTCTTTAGCAGTTTTTTGAAAATGGCTAAAGACTCAGCTGCTCAGATAGAGCGTGGTAGGTCATTCCACCAACCAGGAACAGACCAGGAGAAGGTCCGTGAGAGGGATTTTGTGCCCCTTTGGGATGGCACCACAAGGCGCCGTTCACTTGCAGAACGCAAGCTTCTGGAGGGCGCACAAGTCTGAAGTAGTGAGTTTAGGTATAGAGGTGCAGAGCCAGTGGATGTTCTGTAGGCAAACATTAGAGCCTTGAATTGGATGCGAGCAGCTACTGGCAGCCAATGCAAACTGATGAAGAGAGGTGTGACATGCGTTCTCTTCGGTTCGTTAAAGACCAGTCTTGCTGCAGCATTCTGGATCAGTTGTAGAGGCTTGACAGTGCATGCTGGAAGGCCTGCCAAGAGAGCATTACAATAGTCCAGTCTGGATAGGACACGAGCTTGGACAAGAATTTGTGTGGAATGCTCCGATAGGAAGGGTCTGATCTTCCTAATGTTGATACTAAAATATCAGCTGGATGCTTTTTATTGAAATGATGTGCATTCGACATTGTAAAGATATACACTCTCATTTGAGCATTATAATTTCTATAACTAGTGCTGCAGTCACTCTAAACCTCACAACATTCAGCTTAGAAATAAAAGATGTTTACATTCAAAGTAATGGACATTTTTCTCTCTTTACATGCACATGCTGGACAGTATATTCAACATATATGAAACAAATCTTCAATAAAACCTGTTTTGTTTGAATTTTTTGCGAATTTTTTTGAACCTGCTGTTACAAATAAACTGTGGTCAAACTCTGGTGCCTGAGCATGTTGTAAGTCGAAACTCAAAGAAAATTGGTTTCTTAAAAAAAAAAAAAAAAAAAATATAGAAAATATAGAAAAAAAGTTATTTTTATAAATGTCACATCAGGTTGTATATTGTAATATAGTCTATATATATATATATTGTACTAAAAGAAACTGCACTTTTTTCATCTGGATGAGTTCAGACTGGGGAACATAACTTTATAGTCTGTAGTTTATGAAATATCCTTGCATTTTTTTTTCACAAGAAAGTAACAAACACTTAAAATATTGCCAAAAATTACAACCCGAATTCTGGAAATGTTGGGACGTTTTTTAAATTTGAATAAAATGAAAACTAAAAGACTTTCAAATCATGAGCCAATATTTTATTCACAATAGAACATAGATAACATAAATGTTTTAACGGAGAAATTTTACAATTTTATGCACAAAATGAGCTCATTTCAAATTTGATGCCTGCTACAGGTCTCAAAATAGTTGGGACGGGGGCATGTTTACCATGGTGTAGCATCTCCTCTTCTTTTCAAAACAGTGTGAACACGTCTGGGCATCGAGGTTATGAGTTTCAGTTTTGGTGTTGGAATTTGGTCCCATTCTTGCCTGATATAGGTTTACAGCTGCTGACGAGTTCGTGGTCGTCTTTGACGTATTTTTCGTTTAATGATGCGCCAAATGTTCTCTATAGGTGAAAGATCTGGGCCCTTATGTATAAAACTTCTCAGAAATGCTCTTAAGAATAGTCTTAAGTTTTGACTTAAGTGTCAAAAAATTCTTAGTAAAAAGTAGGACTTTTCTAAGAGTAGGAGACTTTTATAAAGAAGCTAAAAGCAACTTTTAGTAAAGTCTAAGACTGATTCTTAAAGGAACACTCCACTTTTTTTGAAAATAGGCTCATTTTCCAAATCCCCTAGAGTTAAACAGTTGAGTTTTACCGTTTTCGAATCCGTTCAGCCGATCTCCGGGTCTGGCGGTACCACTTTTAGCATAGCTTAGCATAGTTCATTGAATCTGATTAGACCGTTAGCATCTCGCTCAAAAATGACCAAAGAGTTTCAATATTTTTCCGATTTAAAACTTGACTCTTCTGTAGTTACATCGTGTACTAAGACCGACAGAAAATGAAAAGTTGCGATTTTCTAGGCTGATATGGCTAGGAACTATACTGTCATTCCGGCGTAATAATCAATGAACTTTGCTGCCGTACCATGGGTGCAGCAGGTGCAATGATATTACGCAGCGTCTCTCACAAATGTCTCCATAGTTACAAGGCACGCTCCCTGTGCAAGCAGGGGGTCACAGGCGCTACGTAATATCATTGCGCCTGCTGCACCCATGGTACGGCATCAAAGTTCCTTGATTATTACGCCGGAATGAGAGTATAGTTCCTAGTCATATCGGCCTAGAAAATCACAACTTTTCATTTTCCGTCGGTCTTAGTACACGATGTAACTACAGAAGAGTCAAGTTTTAAATAGGAAAAATATTGAAACTCTTTGGTCATTTTTGAGCGAGATGCTAACGGTCTAATCAGATTCAATGAACTATGCTAAGCTATGCTAAAAGTGGTACCGCCAGACCCGGAGATCGGCTGAATGGATTCGAAAACAGTAAAACTCAACTGTTTAACTCTAGGGGAGTTGGAAAATGAGCCTATTTTCAAAAAAAGTGGAGTGTTCCTTTAAGTGCTGACTTAAGTGTTGTGAACTAAAGACTACAATGATGTCAACTCAAAATGGCCGCCCTCAAGCTCTGAATCAGCCAATAGCGAGCCTGCAAGGGTGAAGTCACAGCAGCACAACACCAATCATTTAATGTTATTATATAAAAAATCATTTAAAAAGACACTGAAACGTTTTAATATTTAAATTTACTTTTAAAAATAGCTTTGTATTGTGCAAAATTATCACAAATTAGTATTGATGGTGTGGAATCTTTTTCTATTGATATACGTCTCCTCATTTACAATTGGAGCAATGATGTGTCATGAGTTCATCAACGGCTCCAGCAACTCCAGGGAAGCCCACTATCCACATAAAAGTGGCTTGCTTTTGCCGCATGGTTTGATGGTCAGTTGGAAAGTCGATGAACTGCCATAGAGTAGTGGCCAAATGTGATGTCCATCCATATGAAAATTGACATCTTCAACCTTAAAGGGTTAGTTCACCCAAAAATGAAAATAATGTCATTTATTACTCACCCTCATGTCGTTTCACACCCGTAAGACCTTCGTTCATCTTCGGAACGCAAATTAAGATATTTTTGTTGAAATCCGATGGCTCAGTGAGGCCTGCATAGCCAGCAATGACATTTCCTCTCTCAAGATCCATTAATGTACTAAAAACATATTTAAATCAGTTCATGTGAGTACAGTGGTTCAATATTAATATTATAAAGCGACGAGAATATTTTTGGTGCGCCAAAAAAACAAAATAACGACTTATATAGTGATGGCCGATTTCAAAACACTGCTTCATGAAGCTTCGGAGCGTTATGAATCAGTGTGTCGAATCAGCGGTTCGGAGCGCCAAAGTCACATGATTTCAGCAGTTTGGCGGTTTGACACGCGATCCGAATCATGATTCGACACGCTGATTCATAACGCTCCGAAGCGTCATAAAGCTCCTAAATTTCTAAAACATTTCAATAATGTCACCAGAAGCCACCAGAGATGGGCAGTTTAAACTGAACAAGGTTGAGATTTCATGCACTTTTTTAAAAAAATATTTTTAAAAGTCATGATAAAATCTGAGGGGTTATAATGTGTTTCTATTGATGTTTGGCAGAATCAAACTAAACCAGTAAAAATGATGATAAAGTGATCATTCTAGATGACTGTGTTCCTCTGATAAATAAAATCATTAGTAAATAACTGAGTGAAATTTTCTGTATGTATTTACTTTAACAGAGTCATTTAAGATTCTTGTTCTGGACAAGATACAAAGAATGTAGAAATAATTATGTTGGATTAATCTGTTCAACGTTTAGTTTTTTTGTATGCTACTTATATATAGTAGCTTATGTCCTCCATAACTTTAAGTAGCCTATACTGACCGTTCTTGGCATTGAGTGTACAAGAGTAAAAAGCAAGCTTTCAATTGTCAGATGCTTTTATCTGACATGATTTACAGTATTACAGTTAAACTGGAGCGACCTGATGTTAAGTACACAACCCACACCATGTTTTATGGGGACTTTCCATAGACATAAATTTTTATACTGTACAAACTGTATATTCTGTCCCCTAACACTAAACCTACCCATCACAGAAAACTTTCTGCATTTTTACATTTTCAAAAAACATCATTCTGTATGATTTATAAGCTGTTTTCCTCATGAGGACCAAAAAATGTCCCTGCAAGGTCAAAGATTTCTGGTATTGCTATCCTTGGGGGACATTTTGTCCCAATAACGTCAGGAATACCTGAACCACACACACACACAAAGTCCATAGTAAGTATAGATATTTCTAGTTGTTCTGAGCTCTAAAATATTTAATCGGCTAGATGCTGGTCTTTGTAAGTACAATAGCGTATCTAAAAAAACGACTGCAAAACTACTGCTGGAAATTTATGTCAAATGTGTTGGAAAACCGTAAAAGCCAAAACCTGAAAAATCTTTTATCTTGGTTTCAAGTTAAACATTATATTCGGCACAAACCCAAAGACAGCGCAACACTCCGATCACATCAGCTCTACTGATGATGGTGAAAGCATGTGTTCACACTTACATGCCAAAATCTCACAGTCACTCCCAGTTACTTCCATGTTCTGACTTGTTACTTCAAAACAATTCGTATGTACAACGTCGGCCTGACGGTAAAACACGAACAACACAAATATAAAACATATTTTCACACAGGAAAATATTCCATAGAGAATAAATGCATGTCACAGTATTAAACATGAATATAGTTAGTTTTCATTTAATATGTTTGTTTTACTGTGAATTTTCTGACATTGCAGAAATGCATCAATTAATGTTGTTCACATGCACTTATTGTATAGACTTTTTTTTTTTTTTTTTTTTTTTGAAAGAATGTTATTACTCCTAGTTTACAAATATAGGTATATTTGTGTTAGATAAATACAATTGCATTTAGGCAATGTTAAATATCATGTGCATGCTATATATATATAAATAGAGTGAAAGTACAAAGCAAGATGTCATTTGTCAGATGCTACTATTCAAAGTGGTTTACACTATTTCAGGTGACAATATAACTGGAGCAACCTGATATTAAACACACACACACACACACACACACACAGTGACTATAAATTTGAGTATAAATATAAAGTTGCTTTATATTTGCAATCTCTAAAAAAAAAAAATAATAATTCAAATAAGCATGAACAACTGGAAAACTAGACATTCATTTGTCAAATGTATGAGAAGAAACCCTCTAAGCCAAACCCTGGAATCTTTTGCAAGAACATCTTGTGGTCTTTGGCTTCAAATTATAATCTACTTGGCACAAAACCAAAGACACACTGATTATACCAGTGAAAGCATGACTCACAGTTCTGACATCATTTACCTTTACTTTAAACAGGCAGGCCTAATTACATTCACAACTGTTCCAATGAACAACGTCGGCCTGACTGACAGATATATGGCTGTAGGATATATGAATAAGAACAAATACAACCCTAATTCCGGAAATGTTGGGACATTTTTTAAATTTAAATAAAATGAAAACTAAAAGACTTTCAAATCACACGAGCCAATATTTTATTCACAATAGAACATAGATAACGTAAATGTTTAAAGGGAGAAATTTTACACTTTTATCCACTAAATGAGCTCATTTTAAATTTAATGCCTGCTACAGGTCTCAAAAAAGTTGGGATGGGGGCAACAAATGGCTGTAAAAGCAAGAAATTTTGAAAAGATTCAGCTGGGAGAACATCTAGCAACTAATTAAGTTAACTGATATCAGGTCTGTAACATGATTA
Organism: Mylopharyngodon piceus; assembly: GCA_039654765.1. Taxonomy (NCBI): domain Eukaryota; kingdom Metazoa; phylum Chordata; class Actinopteri; order Cypriniformes; family Xenocyprididae; genus Mylopharyngodon; species Mylopharyngodon piceus. The sequence goes on from CM077445.1 coordinate 17,253,231, forward strand.
GTTATAAAGGGATGTCTTAGAGAGGCAGAGTCTCTCAGAAGTAAAGATGGGCAGAGCTGTGAAAGAGTGCGTAAAAAGATTGTGGAATACTTTAAAAACAATGTTCCTCAACGTCAGATTGCAAAGGCTTTGCAAATCTCATCATCTACAGTGTATAACATCATCAAAAGATTCAGAGAAACTGAAACCAGAAACTGGAGAAATCTCTGTGCGCAAGGGACAAGGCCGAAGACCTTTATTGGATGCCCGTGGTCTTTGGGCCCTCAGACGACACTGCATCACTCATCGGCATGATTGTGTCAATGGCAATACTAAATGGGCCCAGGAATACTTCCAGAAACCACTGTCGGTAAACACAATCCGCCGTGCCATCTGCAGATGCCAACTAAAGTTCTATCATGCAAAAAGGAAGCCATATGTGAACATGGTCCAGAAGCGCCGTTGTGTCCTGTGGGCCAAGGCTCATTTAAAATGGACTGTTTCAAAGTGGAAAAGTGTTCTATGGTCAGACGAGTCCAAATTTGACATTCTTGTTGGAAATCACGGACGCCGTGTCCTCCGGACTAAAGGGGAGGGAGACCTTCCAGCGTGTTATCAGCATTAAGTTCAAAAGCCAGCATCTCTGATGGTATGGGGGTGCATAAGTGCATACGGTATGGGCAGCTTGCATGTTTTGGAAGGCACTATGAATGCTGAAAGGTATATAAAGGTTTTAGAGCAACATATGCTCCCCTCCAGACGACGTCTATTTCAGGGAAGCCTCGTGTATTTCAGCAGGACAATGCAAAACCACATACTGCAGCTATTACAACAGCATGGCTTTGTCGTAGAAGAGTCCGGGTGCTGAATTGGCCTGCCTGCAGTCCAGATCTTTCACCTATAGTGAAAAATACGTCAAAGACGACCACAAACTCTTCAGCAGCTGGAAACCTATATCAGGCAAGACTGGGACCAAATTCCAACACTAAAACTCCAGAAACTCATAACCTCGATGCCCAGACGTCTTCACACTGTTTTGAAAAGAAGAGGAGATGCTACACCATGGTAAACATGCCCCCGTCCCAACTATTTTGAGACCTGTAGCAGGCATCAAATTTGAAATGAGCTCATTTTGTGCATAAAATTTCTCAGTTTTAACATTTGTTATGTTATCTATGTTCTATTGTGAATAAAATATTGGCTCATGTGATTTGAAAGTCTTTTAGTTTTCATTTTATTCAAATTTAAAAAACGTCCCAACATTTCCGGAATTCGTGTTGTATGAACATCACTAAGGCTCGTTTGAGAATTACATTATGCGCAGAAATGATCACTGCCAGGTGCATCTCTTTTTAATATTAATAAAAAAAACACTACAACAATAATCAGATTTAAAGGGTGCATGCCGGTTAAAAATGCGTACCAACTTGCTTCTCCCCATGCATCATGGGAAATGACATGATGACGACAGCTTAACCCTCATTGGCTTATATCAAATTGTGTAGCAAGTAAGAATATAGATTACAGAATGTTACTGAAAATGTTGAATGATTTATTTGACTGAGAACCCCATTTCATTTGTCAGCTTTGTTATTTATTTTTTTTTAAATGACCTGCTTTGTGTATATATATATGAACACTTCTACCCAACAAAAATATGCTCTAAGAACGTTTTGCAAACATTCCTATTAAGATATGAAAATGTTATTTCTGAATGTTCTCTGGGCGTTCAAAATGTTCAGTTATGCAAACATTACTGAAACGTTCTATTTTATCATTTTGCAAACATTACCGAAACATTACTTTTGAATGTTCACTGAATGTTCTAAAATATTTAGTAACATTTTAAAAAAATAAATAAATAAATGTTGACTTGACTACAGCCACCTACATTCCCGTCGAAAGCCTTTAGTGCTGGATTTGGTTTAGAGGATGGGCTCTTTAGGGCGAGGCAACCTTTATTAGAATGACACTCAGCAGATCATTCATTCAACTGCGACACACGGGAAAACTTCATCGTTCCTGCTGAATACTCGAGGTAATGCTTTTATTTAACCCTTGACTGTCACCGTCCCACTAGCGGGACACTTGGTGCTGTTTTTATTTATTGCCTTTTTTTTTCTGTATCACAAATTTAGTAATCATCGTAAATTAGGCATCATTCAAAAGCTTAAAAACTCAGGATTCATCCTGTGAAAACCGTTTTAAAACTGGACATTGCATTACCATGCAAACAGTACTTTAAATCCTTTTGTCGGGCTCCTCCCCCTAGTGAGCATTGTCATGTTTTATATTACAAAATGTATTTTAACTAATTTATGGTCAACTTTTCTAATCTTGACAAAACATGTTTCGTCGGAAGGGTCTGAATCTCAAGCTTCCATATTTGCCATCTGTTTTGTGATAGAAGTGATATTTGGACGGAAATGTATTAATTTCTTACAGAAGAATGCATCAAAAAAATTTCAATGGAATGTGGATGACACCCGATGGCTATTTTTGGTACAACGCCTAAACAAAATCTCATGAGAACTACAATTTTTGTAGTTGAAACACAACTTGGTTAGACATATGGCTTTGATTTTATATCAATTTTAGAGTAAAAATATTTTGTAAAATATATATTTTATATAAAATAAAAAAAAAAAAATTAGTACAGTACATTTAAACTTCTATAACTTTTTCATACTTTCATTTTTTGAAGTGCTTTCAAAAAATCTGCAACAATCTGCTGAGTGTCTTCTTTAAAACAAGACTAAACTTAGGTCTTTATTCCAAAGCATTCTTGAATTACAACGATTTAAGTTTGGATTGTGCATTTTCACGTTTATGCTCAAAAAGGGGGGTGACAGTTAAGGGGTTAACTCTGTTCGTTAGAAATACTTTAATACAATTTACTGAGTAAAAGCAGGTCTAATAGAACAGATTTTCAGTTCTGTATGTGTAATGATAAAAATGATGCAAACTGTAAAACTACTGTTCTGATTTTAACAAACTGATGTCATGTGAGAGATGAAGCATTTATTGACTGTTTCTAGGACAAGCATGTGATGTTGTTTACATAGGAAATGACAAATGAACTGAGCAGTGCTGTGTTTGGGATTTAAACAGAAAACATTCTGAAATTTTTTCACTTTGTTATGCTGATCATTTATATCTTTCTAGCTTGTGAAAATGGAGGCTTTGTCTGCAGCAAACACTCAGTTCTCCCTCAACCTGTTCAAGAAGATCAGCGGAGTAAACGCATCAGGAAATGTGTTCTACTCTCCTGTCAGCATCTCCTCGGCTCTGGCCATGGTGTCGCTCGGTGCAAGAGGAAACACAGCAGCTCAGATGATTCAGGTGATCTCACACAATCTACTTTTAAAAGAGGGTGACGGGTGAGACAGAGAGACCAGGAAGTGATGCAAGCCTTTGCACAACGGGTGCATGCTTTCCAACTGAATTTTAAAGTGACAGCTCACCCAAAAATCTTTTTTTTTTTACATTATTTATTTACATTATTGACAGCTAAAAGCTGTTTACACTGAACGCAACAAACCGACCATTGCAAAGCACTTGAACTACGTCAGAAATAGAACGAGGAATCCGTTTATTTGTTGTCTCGCACCGCATCCAGTGTAGACAATATAACTAATTATAATGAGTTCGATCGTCTTTTGGCGCGTCACATCGCATCGGCCACTTGCGTACGGTGTAGACACGGTGTAAAAGTGATTATATTCCATGTTGCTATATTTCCAAGAACTTAACGTTCAACGAAATGCAACATTAAACATCTGGTGTATTTTTTATTCTAATGGGTATTTGAGTAGTGCATTTACACGATATGTTGAAGTTATCAGAATAGTGAGGTTATCTTTATTAATTCTACCATAACAATGCTGTGTAGGTCCTGGGCTTTAACAATCCTCCCAAACCCGACGCAGCGACTCCAGGACCTCATCAACCAACCCAGAAACCACAGATAACATGTGGTGTCAAGGGTCAACATGAACCATCAATGATGCAACAAACCCAGAAACCTCAGATACCTGCTGAACTCAAAGTTTTGGTATGAATATTTACATCAAACACTGACCTCATGACTTTATGATTATAATAACAGCTGTATTTGCTGTAGAGATGCATGTATCCTTTGGGTTTTTTGGTTGATCTTGTTATTTTTAATGGAGCTGATTGATATGGTTGATGCACACAGAAATGTCCTGCTCAGCCGGTACCTGGACCAAAAACTGAGGACCAAATTCATTTGAGCTTCAACAAGTTTATGAGTGAGCTGAATAAACCAGGAGTCCCGTATGTGTTGAGTGTTGCCAACCGCCTCTACGGAGAGCAATCCTACCAGTTTGTTGAGGTAAGACTCAGTTTATTCACTGGAGGTTCTGGAAATGTTCTCAGCTCTAATATCATTTGCATCTCAATCGATTTGCTGTATTACAGAAATTCCTCAATGACGCAAAAAGATACTATGAAGCCGGACTGGAGGAGGTGGACTTCAAGACCAAATCAGAGGCTGCTCGTGTCAACATCAACAAATGGGTGGAGAAAAAAACACAAGGTGAAATCCAGCATGAGCTTATTCTGAATATTAAACTTTAGGTTCAGCCAAAATGTCTTTTCAAGGACCATGTTTGGCTTCATGGGTTCTTGAGTTGAGCTATATATTACAAATATCAAACCAATCAATTCAAATCACTGCATAAAGTGGATAATTTCCATTTGTATTTTAGAGAAGATCAAGGACTTGGTGCCACAGGGAGGTGTCAATGCATCGACCAAATTGGTCTTGGTGAACGCCATCTACTTCAAGGGGAACTGGGAGAAGAAATTCCCAAAGGAAGCCACCAGAGATGGGCAGTTTAAACTGAACAAGGTTGAGATTTCATGCTCTTTTTAAAAAATATTTTTAACAGTCATGATGAAATCTGAGGGGTTATAATGTGTTTCCATTAATGTTTGGCAGAATCAAACTAAACCAGTGAAAATGATGCAACAAAAGTCGAAGTTTCCCCTGGCCTTCATCCCAGAGATGAACAGTCAGGTTCTGGAGCTGCCGTATGTTGGGAAGAATCTCAGTATGTTGATCATCCTTCCTAATGAGATGGAAGACGACACCACTGGCCTTCAGAAGGTGATGTGAATGTTTTATTAGACAGCCGTGACCAGCCAGATGTTTACCAATAATACAGTTTTCATTGTGACTGAACTATTCTTCTATTATCCAGCTTGAAAAGGCACTGACCTACGCGAAGCTCATGGAGTGGACCAAACCAGAAGTCATGCATCAACAAGAAGTTCAAGTATCTCTGCCCAGATTCAAGATGGAGGAAAAATACGACATGAAGAGTCTTCTGATCAGCATGGGAATGGAGGATGTTTTTGGACATGCAGACCTTTCAGGCATGTCCCCCAACAACGACCTGGTGCTGTCGCAGGTGATTCATAAAGCCTTTGTTGAAGTCAACGAGGAAGGAACTGAAGCAGCTGCAGCCACCGGCATCGTCATGTTGACATATTGTTTGCGCATCCCAGTAGTCTTCAACGCAGACCATCCATTCCTTTTCTTCATCCGACACAATCCAACCAAGAGCATTTTGTTTTACGGACGCTTCTGCTCTCCATGAGCGAGTCCTGCTGCATGAGACTCTTCCAGCTAGTTTAGGTGGAGATCTGGTGCAAATGAGGAGGGGAGACTCGGGACAACTACTACAAATCAACCTGTCATCTTTTGGTTTAAGAAACATTTATATGTGCCAACAATATCAGTACCTATTGCAATTTACTGGAGAAAGACTTCTTAAATTAATAGTATTAAATTTTACATGGTACTAAAATTATTTTGCATTAAACAGAAATGAATCCTACAAGTATAAGTTGACCTGCATTATAGTTATTTGAAATACATTAATTCCTAATCATTTTAGATAATGGTTATTATCGTTAACTAAAACTAAAACCATAAAAATGTTATTTGAAATAATAATTTTTATTCAGTTTAAGTTGAAGTACTCAAAAAATTAAAACTGAATAAAATAAAACTAAAATTTAAAATATATAGACATAAAAATGACAATGTACACAACAAAATTACG